>JBCEWE010000445.1:0-2500 GCA_039877035.1 Silurus lanzhouensis
ATTAAATTACACTAACACACACTACACACACCAACACATTAAATTACACTAACACACACTTACACACACCAACACATTAAATTACACTAACCACACACTTACACACACACAACACCAAAAAAAAACACACCAACACATTAAATTACACTAACACACCTACACACACCAACACATTAAATACACTAACACACCTACACACACCAACACATTAAATACACTAACACACACTTACACACACCAACACATTAAATTACACTAACACACACCTACACACACCAACACATAAATACACTAACACACACCTACACACACCAACACATTAAATTACACTAACACACACCTACACACACCAACACATTAAATTACACTAACACACACCTACACACACCAACACATTAAATTACACTAACACACACCAACACACACCAACACATTAAATTACACTAACACACACTTACACACACCAACACATTAAATACACTAACACACACCTACACACACCAACACATTAAATAACACTAACACACACCTACACACACCAACACATTAAATAACACTAACACACACCTATAAACACGAACACATCAAATTACACTAACACACACCTACACACTAAATTACAGTAACACACACCTACACACATCAACACATTAAATTACAGTAACACACACCTACACACATCAACACATTAAATTACAGTAACACACACCTACACACACCAACACATTAAATTACACTAACACACACCTACACACTAAATTACAGTAACACACACCTACACACACCAACACATTAAATTACACTAACACACACCTACACATTAAATTATAGTAACACACCTACACACATCAACACATTAAATTACAGTAACACACCTACACACATCAACACATTAAATTACAGTAACACACACCTACACACTAAATTACAGTAACACACACCTACACACATCAACACATTAAATTACAGTAACACACACCTACACACTAAATTACAGTAACACACACCTACACACATCAACACATTAAATTACAGTAACACACCTACACACTAAATTACAGTAACACACACCTACACACATCAACACATTAAATTACAGTAACACACACCTACACACTAAATTACAGTAACACACACCTACACACATCAACACATTAAATTACAGTAACACACACCTACACACTAAATTACAGTAACACACCTACACACTAAATTACAGTAACACACACCTACACACATCAACACATTAAATTACAGTAACACACACCTACACACTAAATTACAGTAACACACACCTACACACATCAACACATTAAATTACAGTAACACACACCTACACACTAAATTACAGTAACACACACCTACACACCAACACATTAAATTACAGTAACACACACCTACACACTAAATTACAGTAACACACACCTACACACATCAACACATTAAATTACAGTAACACACACCTACACACTAAATTACAGTAACACACACCTACACACATCAACACATTAAATTACAGTAACACACACCTACATACACCAACACAAAAAACAGATTTCGATTCCCAGATGATCATCAGCTTTCAGATCAGTGAGATTAATGAGGACAATCAGCGAGTTGTGCTTTTTAAACGTCTCGTTCCACATTGAGTCCATATTCACTGTTCTTTTACGCGCCGAACTTCAGGAAAGATGTTCCAATAGATTTTGTTGAGATTTGTGCTCTTTCATTCACAAGGGTGTTAAGAAGGTCAGTTACTAATGTAAGTGAGACGAGAAGGTTCCTGGGGTGCAGTCAGTGTAAAAAAATCATTCCATTAGTGTTGGAGCTCTAAAGCAGGAGCTCTTCCACATATTCCCCCCCCCCCAAAAAAAAAAAAAGATTAAAAAATAAACAAAAAGAATCTTAAGTTTCTCTCAATGTTCATAATCAGTCTTCAAGAGTCACCCTGTGCACACCAGAACATTCGAGATGATCCAGAGCTGGAACAGACACTCAGAAACCTTGAGAGGAAGCTGAATGTCCCAGTTCCATCATGGTTGAGGTTATGAACTAATGGACTCTTGAATGTGAAACTGTGCACGGTGAATATAATCATGAGCTATTTCAGCAAACACTTGGTATGAATTACAGTCCAAATACATCTTCATGGTTCTTGGGTTCAATCCTCCAGAAAGGAGAATCTCATTGATCTTTACTTCACACAGTCTTTTCCACAGTCCTGCTGTCAAGAAGGGATTTTTCTTTTGGTTGTCTTTTCTGCCACCAAACCCTCAATTACATTCTGTCAAAACATCTCAGGTTGTAAAAAGGTCAAGATCAGAGACAAAGAGGTCTTGCACAACTCTTCCTGTCTGACACACACAAACACACAAACACACACACACCAATAGTCCACAATGTCTTTGCTTCATTCAGTTTTTGATATAAGTTTTAAACACCCCCCCCCCCCCACGCTGATCAGGGTCCACTGGTTTCCTCCAACTGTCAGTCGCTTTAG
>JBCEWE010000445.1:7500-22500 GCA_039877035.1 Silurus lanzhouensis
GTGTGTGTGTGCAGGTTCCTATCGCTTCTAATCACACATCTACACCAATGCTATCAGAAATCATCCTGCAGATTTTTTTACATTTATTTTGTACACTAGAAAAAGAAAAAAAAAAAGAAAACAAACCACCACCCGGTTATCTTTCTCAGCAGGGGCATGTGGGTCGGTTTAAAGGAACGAAAGTGATCCGGGCGTTTTCTCTGGAAGGCTCTGTCGCCCGCATGACTGAAAAAATAATAACGCTGCTATTTCAGATCATTAATTATATCAGGACTGCGTGACCGCCATTGTGTGCTACGTGTGTGTGTGTGTGTGTACCAAAGACTCTGGCGACGAAGCCCAGAGGGAAGTGTGAAGCGAAGGCGGTGAGGAACCACGGCGCGGCGTACAGGCTGGGGCCGATCTCGTGCTGCTCCAGGTGACTGTACAGCTCCCGGTGATAATCGTGCAGCAGCCGGGATAACTGATACATCTGGATCTGAGAGAGAGGAGGAGAGAGAGAGAGAGAAAGACGGAGGGAGGGAGACAGATAAAGTGAGAGACAAGGAGAATCATAGAGAAACAGACAAACAGAGATAAGGGAGATAACGGTAGAGAATGAGAGATATAGGGATAAAGGGAGGTAGAGAAACGGACAGAAACATGAAATGAAAGACGGGGTGTGAGAACAAGAGAAAGAGAGAGAGAGAGAGAGAGTGTGTGTGTGTGTTTTGGTGAATTGTTGTCCATAAAGTTATTAAACCACATTGTGTTTTGGATTTCCTCGACAGGTGGGGACAGATGGATATGGTGAGGACAAGCAGGGTGAGAATAGACAGTCAGGGTGAGGAAGGACAGGTTTGGGATGGACAGACAGAGTGAGGACAGACAGGTAGGTTGAGCAACGCTAGCATGAGGTGTAAACGGTGAAGACAGACAGAGCGGGTGAGGACAGACAGACAGACAGATAGAGACAGAGCGGGTGAGGACAGAGAGATACAGACAGATAGAGACACAGAGTACGGTAGGACAGAAAGAGAGAGAACGGGTGAAGACAGACAGAGAGATACAGACAGATAGAGAGAGACAGAGCAGGTGAAGACAGACAGAGAGACAGACAGACAGAGAGACAGACAGATAGACAGATCGGGTAAGACAGATAGAGAGAGGCACACAGATAGAGAGACAGAGCGGGTGAAGACAGACAGAGAGATCGAGCGGGTGAAGACTGACAGACAGACAGACAGTGCAGGGAAAGACAGACAGAGACATAGACAGAGCGGGTGAAGACAGATAGAGAGACAGAGTAGAGCATGACAGAGACAGTGGAACAGACAGTTTACCTGCAGGATGATCATGTCAGGTCTGTACTGTTTGCGCAGTCCCATGTCGTACATGAGGAACTTGAGCATGTTGAAGGCCTCCTCCTCGCTCATGTGCAGCAGCAGCACTCCAGCCACGAAGCTCAGACCCTGGCAGTAGCCCACCTCAGGGTCCAGCAGGGAGTAGGCCTTCAGCAGGTTATAGAGGGACAGCTGACCTGCACCCAGCTGAGCGCTGAAATACGGGTGTGTGGGGAACGTACGTCCTGGAGGAGACAGAATTAATCAGTTCCTGTTCTCACCTACGTTACAGCTGCGAAAAACAGTCACTCACTCACACACACACACACACACGTTATTTTATACATTATACATTCTTATACGGAAATTTAACACAAACCCTCAGAACCGACCAATCAGAATCGAGCGTTCGCGTTGTAGAACGAAAACATTAAATAAAGTGTGTGAAGGCATTGTTGCGTTTTACTGCCAGGCGTGTGTGTGTGTGTGTGTGGTGTGTGTGTGTGTGTGCGTGCTCCTGTTTTACTGTATAATTACACTTATACCAGGTGTGTGTGTGTGTGTGTGTGTGTGTGTGTGTGTGCGTGTGTACACAAGGCATTCACATACTGTGCTTCAATAAAAGACAATGTCAGGGTGTGTGTGTGTGTGTGTGTGTGTACATTCAGATATACAGTATACATTCCTGAAAAGTCTCTCTCTATCTCTCTCTCTATCCATCTGTCTCTCTTTGTCTATAAAATTTCACCTTCATGTTCGCTCCAGGGATGCACTATTCACATCACAGACACACCCCGGGTTAAAAAGTATGACAATAATAAGTGTGTGTGTGTGTGTGTGTGTGTGTTTCTAACCCAAGTCTATGAGGATGGCGTGTTGTTGAGATGTGAGCTGCTTCAGTAGTTCTTTATAAGGCACGTTGTTGTTGGGTGGTTTTTTGGTGCTCGGGATCTGCTGCTTTAACAAATACTGCTCGGAGAGAAACTTCCAGATTTCACCCCTGTGCTGCCGGGGCACACCTGAGAACGAGAGAAGGAGAGAGGGAGGGAGAGAGAGGGAGGGAGGAGGGAGCTAGTGAGTGAGTGAGCGAAGAAAAACAACGGTTTAATTAAAGTTGAGAAAATAAATCCAGATCTTTATCGTCCACACCATCGTGTCGCCGTTTAATCCGTTAATTGCTAAACCAACAACGCAAAACCGCAAAAGCTCGTTCTGAATAAACTTCTTACTTGAGTCGCACATCCGTCACGTCACGTCAGGGAGGGAGGAAAGGTGTGAAAAGTGTGTTATGCTTGGCAACGTCTGATTTTTAAAAAATAGCTAAAGCCATTCGCTAGACTTCAGCAGACCTGGACTCATTTGCATAACTGATGAATAATAATAGCCACATGAGGAGAAGCTTCATAGAGGAAAGAGACTTTTCTGAGAACATTTATAACAGCACATAATAAAACCTCAGGAACAATGGTGTTTATTGATTAGATATTAGGAACAATGGTGTTTATTGATTAGATATCGGGAACAATGGTGTTTATTGATTAGATATCGGGAACAATGGTGTTTATTGATTAGATATCGGGAACAATGGTGTTTATTGATTAGATATTAGGAACAATGGTGTAATTAATTGGACGATTGAAACAATGTTACTCTGTGATTGGCCCCTTAAAAAAAAAAAAAAAAAAAAGTCAATAAAGTTGGGTCTTGTAGTCTAGTGTGTGTGTGTGTGTGTGTGTGTGTGTGTGTGTGTGTGTGTGTGTGTGTGTTACCCTGCCCAACAGCGTTGTGAATCTTCTCTGTGTCGAACTTGACCTTTGCCCTCCCTGCAGTGCTGAGCATTTTCTCCCAGACGAGAGTGACGTCCTTAAGACAAGGCGTGATCTCCTCGTAGTCCAACTTCAGACGCCTGCTTTGGAGGTCACTCTCAGAGGCTGTTCTCACACACACACACACACACACACACACACACACACACACAACACACACACACACACATTTTTTAGCGATGTAGAAAAACAAATGGGTGAATCCATCATGTAAACGTGGCCCTGCGTTAAACCGAGTCGTGTTGCAACAGACATCCAGTGATGAATTGTGCAGAACTGTGACTCAACTATAAGCCATTGTCTTAATATTATTATAACACACACGTGTTTTAAAGCATTCAGGTGTTAATCATACACTCATTCTTTGTCTCTTTCTATCACACACACACACACACACACACACACACACACACACACACACACACACACACACGATTACAATCTAACTGCATATCACACTAATCTCTGTGTTTACACCTCCTTCATCAGAGTGAGATACAGAAACCACACCTCCTTCATCAGAGTGAGATACAGAAACCACACCTCCTTCATCAGAGTGAGATACAGAGACCACACCTCCTTCATCAGAGTGAGATACAGAGACCACACCTCCTTCATCAGAGTGAGAGACAGAGACCACACCTCCTTCATCAGAGTGAGAGACAGAGACCACACCTCCTTCATCAGAGTGAGAGACAGAGACCACGCCTCCGTCATCAGAGTGAGATACAGAGACCACGCCTCCGTCATCAGAGTGAGATACAGAGACCACGCCTCCTTCATCAGAGTGAGATACAGAGACCACGCCTCCTTCATCAGAGTGAGATACAGAGACCACACCTCCTTCATCAGAGTGAGATACAGAGACCACACCTCCTTCATCAGAGTGAGATACAGAGACCACACCTCCTTCATCAGAGTGAGATACAGAGACCACGCCTCCTTCATCAGAGTGAGATACAGAGACCACGCCTCCTTCATCAGAGTGAGATACAGAGACCACACCCCCTTCATCAGAGTGAGATACAGAGACCACACCCCCTTCATCAGAGTGAGATACAGAGACCACACCCCCTTCATCAGAGTGAGATACAGAGACCAAAAAACCCTCCTTCATCAGAGTGAGATACAGAGACCACGCCTCCTTCATCAGAGTGAGATACAGAGACCACACCCCCTTCATCAGAGTGAGATACAGAGACCACACCCCCTTCATCAGAGTGAGATACAGAGACCACACCCCCTTCATCAGAGTGAGATACAGAGACCACGCCTCCTTCATCAGAGTGAGATACAGAAACCACACCCCCTTCATCAGAGTGAGATACAGAGACCACGCCTCCTTCATCAGAGTGAGATACAGAAACCACACCCCCTTCATCAGAGTGAGATACAGAGACCACACCCCCTTCATCAGAAAGAGGTGAAATAGGTTTTTATAGGTTTATATGTGCATCAGATTGGTGCTATACCTAATGACCCTGAGATCTCTGGAGTTTTTTAACGCTGAACTCCTGCTGACTGACTGATTTTACTTTCGTTTTGTTTTCCCTGGAAGAAGATTTGAGCTGTTTGTACAAACCGGTTAAAAGTTTCTCTTTTAGTACAACCAGCAACAGCCGCAGCATCGGACGACACCCAGTCACGTATTCATGTTTACAGTGAACAAACATCTCCCCACTCAGGAATCAGAACTGTACATTATGTTGTAGTATGAAGGCAGTGATATTGTAACTCTGTTGAATCGAGACGTTCCTTGTGATCTGGGGGTTCAAGTGCAAACCCATCGCTCGTGCACATTCCACACTCCCTTTTATCGTTTTGCTTTATCTTGATCACATGATTAAAAAAGGAAACCTTGTGGAGGTAGAAGAAGCCACTGGACCTCAGTTGATATTGAGCTCAAACGCAGATATGTGTGTGTGTGTGTGTGTGTGTGTGTGTGTGTGTGTGTGTGTGTTTTAGGAGGTATGTTTTCCACCCCTTGTCATACCCTGTAGCTTTTGGTTCTCTCGTTCCATTCTCAGGAGGAGGATCTGCTGCAGGATGGCTTTCTTCCATAACTCCCGGAGCTCCTCACGACTCCTCTTCCTCCTCTCCTCAGGAACCGGTCCCAGCGCGCTGTCCCCGCCTCCGGCTCCACCCCCCACCGCCAGCCTCCCGCCGACCTCCAGGGACGTCTCTCCTCTTTCTGTAAGAGACGAGGGAAACACAGACACGTTCAAGTATTCACGTGAAAAGTGCACAGTAGAGCGTTAGAGTTACTTTTGTTTGTTAGACTTAACAGAATATTCGATGTCTTATAAGGCCAAAAGTTTACAGAGCGTACGATCGGGCTGCGCTTTTTTCTTTTCTTTTCATATTCAGTCCCCATTTTCTCCGATTCATCTAAAAGGTGTTCTATAGAGTGGGAGCTCTGTATAGCGGGCCACTCGAGATCTTCCACTCCATCTCCAGTAAAGCATAGGTTTAGCTTTTCTGGTTTAAGTGAAGGCTACAATTCATACAACTCCTATACAAATGTGTGCGGGTTTGTGGGAACATTTTGTCGAAGGACAACAGAAGTCAGGTGTCCCAATACTTTTGTCTAAACCGTGTATACGCACGCGTGTCGTCTCGCTACTGAGGATGCCATCGCGCCTCGTCATCGCTCTACTGCTCATCAACACCTTGTTGTTTGGAAATGAAATGGCACGCCATCGCCCTCGAAAATCCTCTCTCATCGCTTATAATCACAATAAATGTAAAAAAGTAAAAAAAATAAACCAAAGTGGCGTATTTGTGGTGGGGGATCCGCCCTGTCGTTTTTGGGCGTCGCCTTTGACTTTCTTGTTATTTTTAACACCCCCAAAAAAAATAGAAGGTGAGTGGTAAGTGCAAATGACACACACACACACACACACACACACACACACACGCTCACACACACGCTCACACACACGTGCGAGTCCGCCTGCCATCTTCACAAACACCCATGGGCTGTACCTTCTGCAAATAATCTGCAGAATAACATCAGCCAAACAACAAGCAACACACGCCCCATCCAACACACACACACACACACACACACCACACACACACACACACACACACACACACACACTAAGTGCATCCCCTGGCAGCCGCTCAACGTGTCCTCCAGCGAAAGAAGTGTGACACCACACCCGACTCCATTACACACACTTTATTGAGACGTGCTCTAAAGGAACGTTCTCTCAGTTCCACGAAAGGAGGAACCAGTGAAAATGGAAAAGTTCTCGAGGTCGGTTCTGGAACTTTCCGACTTTCTTCTAATATTCCCTGGTTTGGTGGAGCTTTAATGCGTTTAGATGTTAAATTATAAAACAAAAAGTTGGTGAACACCTTTTTGATTGGTAAAGTGCTTCTTTCTGAACATCCCCATTCGCCCTCATAATAAACTCCAATCTCCTGGGAAGATGTTCCACTGGATTATGTGGAGATTTTGTGGAGATTTTGTGGAGACTTTCTGGCGATTTCCTTCAGCCACGGGTTTTAGTAAAATCAGGTACTGATGCAGGTGAGGTGAGGAGGTTCCTTGGGTTGCACTTAGCGTTCAATATGCATCCCCAAAGGTGTTTGGAGCTCTACAGCACATCTTTCATCCAATGAAAAAGCATATCTTCATGGAGTGTGCACAAAATTTCACAACATTTCATGCTACACATCCAAAGTGCCTCCAAGTTTGTGGGAACAGTTTGCAGAAGAACCATATAAAGTTCATCCATAGCTACAGCTACTAACGTTACTGTTGTTGGTGGGCGTGGCCTAATTTATTATAATTTTTTTTTTTCTTTTGAAAACGTGACCAAAGCTATTTAGCGTTTACAGAATTTAGATTAAGTCTTTTCTCCATTTAAAAAACGTATCGTATCTACACACAAGTGCACTATAAAAACTCTTGTGGAACATCTGCACAACTACTGTAAGACGTATGTTCTCCTTGTACACCTCCATTTTCCATATTTATTATCAAACGTACCTCATGATAATATACGAGTCATATATATGCACACACACAAACACACACACACACACACACATACATTTATAACTTTCTTATACCTCATTATTACTATTTTCCCCTCATTTCACTGTTTATTAATGTTTAATATTTGCTGTAGTTTGCTGTAGTTTGCCTGTAGCCTTAATTAAGCATTTCATTGTCTCTGACATGTGACGAGTAAAACTTGAAATTTAATAGACTCCGGAACGTTCCGTTATAGAAATGTCGTACTTTTTGCGTAGCACGACAGTCGAACCAATAATATTTCCGTGTTCCGTACGTTGCGTATATATCGCGACACTGCGTAGCCAATCAGAAACAGGATCCGGAGATGAGTAACGACACACAGTAATCCGTCTCCCCTGACACCCGCCGTTTTCTCCCAAAGCACCGCTAACGGCGTTTACACAATCAAACTCTGTGCGAGGGCAAAGACACTCAGGCTGACAGGACACAGAGATCACATCTATCATTTCTGGAAGATGGATGAGAAAAGCAAACTGTAGGAACGTCCTAGTTCTCCGCTCTGACTCCGTATATCGTTTTCCCCCCCGTAGGCGTTAAAACCGACGATCCTGTTCCGAGCAACAACGTCGAGAAGTAAAAACCAATCGAGGGTAAAAAAATAAATAAATATGATATGTATAGATATATTACACATTAGGAACAAAGGCTTGTGGACAGGATTGGTATGTGCTTCTCTCAGAACATCCCATTCCACACTGAGTCTGCATTTGCTCTTATAATAAGCTCCACTCTTCTAAAAAGATGTTCCACTAGATTTTCGTGGAGATTGGCGTGAACTTCTTTCGGTTGGAGCTCTATCACAGGACATCTTCCACTCCATCCCATGAAAAGCACATTTTAATGAAGCTGGCTTTGTGCTGGAACTGGTTTGGGTCTCCTGCAACCACATCCAAAGCCACAGGTCCTCTAAACTACGCCCCCACATTTGGAGCGGCCCTCTGAACAATGCCAGAGAAATATCTAAAGAATGTAATCTGTTTAACTCAGATCATATCTGTATTTAATATAAAAGGTTGGCTTTCATAGTTCCATATAAAAATCCATACTGATAGTTTTTCCGGCTTCCGGTCAGCTGTGATTACGAGAGCTCCCTCTAGAGGCGAGCAGTAGAATCTTTTTTAATTATTTTTTTTATTTTATTAATTTTTTTACGCTATGTTATATTTAGTATATGAAATGTTATTAATTGCATAATTATATTTATTAATGCATATATTCGTATTTATTCCGCACATTTTCACGATTCAGTATGAACATTTTTGAATTCAATAGCAATAAATATAAATAAAAAAATCTCATTCTAACAGTAATAATGCTCTTGTAAAAGGTGATTTAAAAAGGTGAACGTAATTTTTTGGTCCTCTGCACTATACAATTGTATGTCTTCAAATTTGTGCGAACAGTTCGTGTAAGAAGCACATACTACGGGCCGCATCGCTGATATCAGATACAACCATTATTTTGTATTCTTCCTTGGAACAAAACTCCTACTGTATTTATTCATGCCATGTCCCGAAGGTGTGGCTGAAGCTCCTCGTTCCACTGGAACACTTTTTTTTTTCTTTTTTTTAATCCGTGTTTGATTTTCGCTGGAAAGAGACCGCGGTATTATTTTGTGTAAATGAACCTCCACTATATGTTTGACAGCATCTCGTTCCAGATATTAAGAATGAAAAAAGAATCAACCCTTAGCAAATGTGCCTGGAAACTCGATATCCCTGAAGTGATAGGACACGTTCTGGATGGACAAAAAGTATTTGGACACAAGGTTTTTTGTTTTTTCAGCCATATGGAGTGGTTCAGGATGCACAAACTCCATGAAGATCTGCGGTCTATTGGTTGGAAGTGTATGAAAGATCTCCTGCTATAGAGCAGCCCACTTTACTAACACCCTTGTGGAAGAAGGACGTTCCACAAAATCTAGTGGAACATCTTCCCAGGAGAGTGGAGATGCACCACACACTTTTGGCTGTAGCGTGAATGTAGATACAGTGTGTGAATAGAAGGTTAGGATGAAATGAAATAAAAACGAGGGCAATGCTGTGTGTGTGTGTGTGTGTGTGTGTGTGTGTGTGTGTAGCAGGATTAAAGGCCCGGCTGCTGACGTGAGGTTGGCGTGTGTAGCGACGTCGGACACGGGTCAGCGACACTCCAAATAAAAAACGGAGCGATAACGGAATCCGCTCGGCTTCGAGCCGCGCCTCTGAGCAAACATCTCCGGCGTGGTGTTACGTGCTTCTCCAGCTAACAAACCTTCTGCAAACGGATCCTTCATCCCTTCATCCCTCACTCTCTCTTTCTCAAAGTCGAATCCGACTTAACACACTTCCAATCCCTCAATCCAAATATCTCTAATATCGGGGCGACGGTTACTATGGTAACACCTCGCTCACGTTAACGTAAGAGTCGATTAATTCGTCGCTCCTGATTATACGTTTATCATTAAATGAGAGGGGGCGTGGCGTCTCCTGGGAAGACTCCGCCCACTATATGCAGACAGGTAACGATGGCTGATAACCGAGAGTGCCGAGTGTGTAAGGAAGAGACCTGCTGTGTCGGAGCCTTTCTGTGGTGTAGCCACTCTGAGGAAGATCTGCTGTCTCCAGGAGTGTCTGCGGTGACGGAGTGGACTGTCCTGTCCCACCACACACACGGCTCCGGGGCTGGACAGGGCCGCGACGTCTCTGCGCAACACACAAACAACACGATAAACACACACGTGATACATGCGTGTGCGTGAGTGTGAAAAGTATCTTTAGGATTTACAGTTCTGAACACACAGCACAGCTTTTACACATCTGTATACAAAACCCATTAAACCTTACAGTCCTAACGGTTACTTTATCACACAGCGCCCTCTAGTGGCTCTTAGAAAAAGATTTTTAAAAAAGCAAGCGTGAGATGTAAAGCACGGAAGAGGGAAAGAAATAAAGCTTGAAAGATAGAGTAGGAAAGGTGAGAGAGAGAAAGAGAAGGGGGAGAGATAGAGGAAGAAAGAGGGAGAGAAAGCAATAGTGAATGTGAAGGGGGAGTATTAAGAGAGAAAGAAAGAGAGAAAGGGAGAAAGAAAAATAAATAAAGAAAGCAAGAAAGAAAGGGAGAGGGAAAAGAACAAATGAACAAAGAGTGATCGGTAAAGTGAGAGGGAGAGATAGAGGGAGGAAAGAGGAGTGAAGAAAGAAAGAAAGAAAGCAAAGTAACAAACAAAGTAACAAAGGAAATAGAGATAGTGTACAATAGAGAGAGAGTAACAGAGAGTAATATAGAGAGAGAGAGAGAGAGAGAGAGAGAGAGAGAGAGAGAGAGAGAGAGAGAGAGAGAGAGAGAAATACAGAGAGAGAGTGAGAGAGAGAAAAAGAGAGAAAGTGAGTGAGTGAGTGAGTGAGAAAGAGAGAAAGAGA
Organism: Silurus lanzhouensis; assembly: GCA_039877035.1. Taxonomy (NCBI): domain Eukaryota; kingdom Metazoa; phylum Chordata; class Actinopteri; order Siluriformes; family Siluridae; genus Silurus; species Silurus lanzhouensis. The sequence continues at coordinate 18,101 of JBCEWE010000445.1, forward strand.
GTGAGAGTAAGAGAGAGAGAGAGAAGGAAAGAAAGAGAGAGAGAGAGAGAGAAAGAGAGAGAGAGGAGGCACCTGTGAGCGGAAGGTGAAAGACACGAGTCATCATGTTCCTCTACAGGAGCCAGAAACTTTAAGAAGTTTGGAACAGAAGAAGATGATGACAGTCTGGCCCTTAGTCCACTGAGAGAGAAAAAAGAATGATGGTGAAAAAGAGGAGTGAGAGAGAGAGAGAGAGAGAGAGAGAGAGAGGTAGAGAGCTGTGTTTAAGTATTGTGTTTTGCAGTGCTTTTGAAATCCATGAACTTCAGGTCCAGGTTGTAGCACAGGGGGGTAAATACTTATGCAAATCCCTGTAAGTACAGGAACCTGTGAAAGTCTGCACTAAATGCTGAAGTACTTCCTTCTAAAACAGGAAGTTAAACAGCCAGTCGCAGTGATGAAGTGGAAGAAGAATTGAGGAATTAACAAACAATATATAAATAAACAAACAAGAAGTTTTCAAACGCAGGATTTGACTACAGGATAATAGAAAATAAATAAATAAATATCACCACTGTAATTTATATATATAAAAAAATACTAATACAATAAAACCACTCAAAAATAAATACTATTGTTACTAATAACTCTATTAATACCTGAACAAAAAAAATACTAATATCTACAACATATCGATTCTAATAAACGTATAATTGTAATAATAGTAATAAAGAAATCCGTATTGAATACCATCATTATTACTAATAAAAAATGTGAATACAAAAATAATCCTAATCAAATTTAATATAATTCATGTTAATAATATAAAAAAAACAAAAACAAATCAAAGAAAAATAATTGTAAAAAATGGTAATTTAATTAAACAATATACCTTATCATAAATACTGTGAAAAGAAATGAGAGAGAGAGAGAGAGAGATAGATAGATAGATAGATAGATAGATAGATAGATAGATAGATAGATAGATAGATAGATAGATAGATTGATCGATCTTTCCGTCACCTACCTGATCCAGTGTGTATCAATTATGGTCTATACACACACACACACACACACACACACACACACACACACACACACACACACACACACACACACACACACACACCTCTTGAGGGGCTTTGTGAGCTGCTCAAAGGCTCTGGGCTTCATCAGTCTGGCATAAGCAGGAGTGGAAGAGAAGGAGAGATGTGAGGAAGAGGCAGAAGTGGAGGAGGAGGAGGAAGAAGCAGAAGAGTCACCGGCCGGAGTCGACCTGACGATGATGATGGAGACGGCGGTGATGGGAAAATTAGAAGGGAAAACAAAAATGAGCGAGTGTGGAACAAACGTCAACCACTAAAGTGCGGAATATGATCTGAGAGGAAGTTGCAGAAGAGAAAAAGGAAGCACAGGAGACGGGAAGTACGTAAAGAAAAAAAGGAAAAAAAGAGGGATAGCTGGGACTGACTCACTTGCTCTGGTGAGGCGAGTCGGTGCTGACGGAGTAATGGCGGACGAGTTTGGGTTTGGTCCCGGGCGTGACCTGCTCGTTCGGGATGCTCAGGCTGCAGGAGGACATGGACGGAGAGTGACTGATGGTACTCGCTCGCCTTCTGAAGCTCGGAGCCTGGAGCTCGTCGTCCTCATGGTCCTCGTCCTCGAGGCGCTTCAGGTCACCTGTGGAGTTGTGGGAGCGGAGCGGGCTGGACGGCAGGAGGAGGACGGGCAGAGACGCTGGTTCCGCAGAGATCATATCCTGGACATTTGATTGGAGATCAATTAATCGCTCTAATATATATATATATAAATATAAATGTATATATATGCATTATGGGTATAACGGTACACCAATCCTTGTTCTACATGTGGAACAGTTAATAGCGAAAATACGATTTGTACGTACTGAACCCTGAATTTTATGTACTGTTACACCCCTAAAATGCTCACATATGCTTTTATGTAGGAAGTTGTACAATTGCAGTCACATGACTTTCCAGCCAATCACGATCCCGGATTCCCCCTGACCCTATAAAGGATGAAGTGAATGTGTCTGAGACCTGATGAGTGTTGCCACCGAGAGTGGAGTTGGGCGAAGGGTTCTCACTGCTCTCTTTCTGTAACCTCGACCTATTGTTGCTCTGTTCATCACACACACACACACACACACACACACACACACACACACAAACAGACAGACACACACACACACACAACACACACACACACACACGGCACAGTGATTGCATAAGCATTTGCTCCCTCAGTATTGTACATCAATAAAAAATACGTTCTGGAGGAAAAAAATCCCTTCGCTGTCCCGTTGAGCTCCTGGCTGGCTCGCCAAGAAAATTTTAAATGCCAATACTTAAGCACAGTATATAAAAAAAAATGAGAAAGACTGAAGGTTAAATGTAACGTTATTAGAGTGTTATTAGCAATTTCAGAACTTTTGTGCGACTCTATCTGTGAGAATTTAGAAAACAATTGAAACATGCGAGGGGGTTTGTGCTAACTCCAGGGTGTGTGTACCTTCCATATTCCTTCCAGTGACTCTGTGAGTGATCTTTTGGCCCGACTCTTCAGCTGCTCCAGACGCAATCGGCTGCTGCTCATGTTGCCGTCGAAACACGTCTCCTCACACACCAGCGGAGCTTCCTGAAGCACACACACACACACACACACACACACACACACACACACACACACACACACACACACACACACACACACAAACAGAGAGAACCTGTTCAAGGAAGCTACTTCCTTCAAATTATTTGTCATGGCTGGAAGCCAATAAAAATGCAAACATGCGTGTACTCTGTGTGGTACCTGTTTTGTTTGCGTTAAGTGTGTGTGCGTGTGTGTCTTCTGTCTCTCTTCGTAGAGTTGCCTCAAACAAGATACGACCAGTTCGTTTTCCTCCTGGTCCGACTTCGGCCTGGCCTTCTACACACACAGAAAGAAAAACACATTATAATCTTCCTGCTCTGTGGCATGCTTTTAAAAATATTTTATTACTGTCAACCACATACAATTAAATATTTAAGTTTTTATTCATTATTTACATTTTATTTAAAATTCAATTTATCTATTTTGATGTAAACTATTTTAAAGAATGACAACCATAAAGAACCAAAATAGACGAGCGATTCTAAGAATGGCCACTAGGTGTCATAGCTAGCCAGCTTTCAGTGTGTTTCTCAAAATGGCCACTAGGTGTCGCATCTACCCAGCTTTCAGTGCGGTTCTCACTACACCGCTGTTGTGATCGCAGTAGAAACGATGAGCAACAGATTTCAGTGATTCACGTCCTTAAGGATCAGCCCCGACTCAACCAACAAGAAATAACACTGAGGAAGAAACCTTGGCTCTTCTTCAAACATCTAGAAACCAGTTACACCACATCTACAACTCACACACACGTTCAGCTTTCACTGCTGAGCCCCGAAAACATGTTCACATCAACCTGACCATGTCATTGTAACTCAATGGTTCTCAAACGGTTTTTTCTGCCCTTCCCCACTTTAGAGAGGAGTGGATTTTTTCTCCATCGCCCCAAAAATGGTAGTGAAAAACTTCAAATATAAAAATCGCATTTACTGAAATATTAAATTCTAAACCAATAACATCAAATATCAAGTTAAAAAATTTGTGTTGCGTTAAGTATCCTAACTGATGTAGTAATTTACTTGCATAAATGTCCTAATTGTTCGTTTGTGGCTGCTTCAAGTGTATGAACTATATTTTTATTAGAGAAAATTATAAATACAGATTAATGAAGAACGCTGTTTATTGTGACCCAACTTGTCATGTCTTTATTTCCCACTAGAGGGCCACACCCCACACTTTGAGGAACACTGTTGTAACTCATTTGATAAAAGAAAATCAAAGAAAAATAAACAAAATATAAACAGAACGACATGCAGAAAGAAAGATATACATGATGAGGATAAATGGATGATGAGGATGTGATGATATGATGAGGTGATGATGATGATGTGATAGTGTGATGAAGATGAGGTAATGATATGGTGAGGGTGATGTGATGAGGGTGATGTGATGATGAAGATAAGGTGATGATATGATGAGGTAATGATGAGGGTGATGTAATGATGAAGATAAGGTGATGATGATTAGGGTGATGTAATGATGAAGATGAGGTGATGAGAATGATGTGATGATGATGAGGTGCTGATGGGGGTGATGATGATGATGATGATGAGGGTGATGTGATAATGAGGTAATGATATGATGGGGTGATGATGATGAGGGTGATGTGATGATGAGGTGATGATGATGAGGGTATTATAAGGGGGCGTGTCATACCCACCAGGGTCGTCTCAAACACACATGCCTGCTCCTGATTATCCAGTGACGCAACATGCTTCTGCAGCTCCAGTTTAGCCTTGGGTGCAGTG
>JBCEWE010000445.1:27500-33536 GCA_039877035.1 Silurus lanzhouensis
TCAAAACGTTCCCACAAACTTGTATAGGACGTGTTCGGATGCTGGAGCGTGAATTTTCCGGTTCGCTCCAACCAGGGGACCCGAAACCTGTTCCTGCTGCATGAAGATCTGCTTTGAATGGGGTTGGAAGTGTGTGGAAGATCTCCCGCTCTAAAGCTTGGAAAACCTTTGGGATGAAGGGGAATGCTGACTGCACCCCGGGAACCTTCTCACCTCGCCTCCATCGGTGCCTGACTCTACTAACACCCTTGTGGATGAGCACAGATCTCCACAAAATCTAGTGAAACATCTCGAAGTGTAGAGATAATTATAAAATCAAATGGAGACTTGATGCGATATGGGATTTTCAAAAAAAAGCCCCCCCATACAAACATCTGTATGAGCTCTAAATTTAAACGTCTAATGCATGAGCACATGACAGGATTATTATTTTCCATCGGTTTTGGAAGGAGTCTCCAATTTCACAAGCTTTCTGGCACTGTAGGTAGAAGTTCAGTGGTGAAGGCATTAGACTCTGGATTAGAAGGTCAAATCCCAGCACTACCAAGCTGCCACTGCTGGGCCCTTGTGCAAGGCCCTCAACTGCTCAGCTGTAAGTTGTTCTGAATAAACTCCTCTGTCAAATGCCATAAATGTAAATGGCACAAAAGAGAAGAAAACGGATTTGATGCGGAATTGCTGTGATATAAGAGGAATAAAATGCTCAGGGGAAACCAGTCATGGAGGAGTCGTGCCCTCAAAACCAGAGTTTATTTCAAACCAGCTGAACCCAGAGGCTTTACTATTTTCACCAGGAGAAAATCATGATGGGAAAAAAATAAACTTATCTGTGACACTCACAAACATGTGGGACAGAAAATCTGGTTCTGATTTGTTCTAATGAGTTGATTCTTGACTCCTGATTTGTGACTCGGTTGTGTTTCAATTCAAGGGGTTCCTGTTAATAAGAAGTCGACCGATAATTTTTCCGATACTGATATCTAGAGTAGATCGTATTTGCGGAAAAACACTTAAAGTTTTTAAAATTTGAGATAATAAATTAAAAAAAAAAACACAACACTCCATGTAAAATATTACCAAACTTTATATATAAAAAATACAATAAAATTCGCCTCTAGAGGTCGCTCTCGTGACGACAGTGAACAGGAATTTGCTTCAGCAACCGACGCAACCCGGAAAAACTGTATGGATTTTTGTTAATAGCCGACAATTCCAGCAATTAACTATCGGTGCTGAAGTCTTATCAAACTCAATATTAAACCAAAAAAAACCCCCAAAGTATCCCTTTTTTTCAAGAAGGATTTTTTTTAATCTACGCATCTCTTTCTCTCTTACAAAAAAAGAAGAGAGCGAGGAGCAGAGTGAAGGATTAAAGCACCGATGCATAATTTTAACAGACAGAGCGAAATAAGGAAACGAGGGATGAATACGCGAGTGCAACTCTATCGAAGGTCACACAGCATTGTGGGTAATGTGAGGAAAAACTAAAAGTGGAAGTCAGGGAGGAAGAATGCGAAAAAGAAAGAGAAAGAGAGAGAGAGAGAGAGAGAGAGAGAGAGAGAGAGAGAGAGAGAGAGAGAGAGAGAATGTGGGTGTAACCGGGTCGTGTCGAATCTTGTCCAGAAAAGGAATGCAAAGTGCATTATAAGTACGCTGAGTTTCACCTATAACCAACATGCTGCTTCAATAACACACACACACACACACACACACACACACACACACACACACACACTCAGATGCTTGTTTATAGCCCGAGCCCAACCTAATGACGTTTAATGCCAACCAAATGCCAGCCTGCCGGAGTGCAAACTGCATGATGTGATGAAAGCGCCTACACAAACACACGCGCACGCACACACGCACGCGCACACACGCGCACACACACACACACACACACACACACACACACACACACACACACACACACACCACACACACACACACACAATCTCTCAATGAGAGCTTTGTATCAGACGTAATGGAAGGAAAATAAAACCAAAGCCCCCCACCCTTCCTTTCAACAGGTGACCATGAGAGAGAGTGTGTGTGTGTGTGCGCGTGTGTGCGTGTGTGTGTGTTGATTAGTCCCTCACACACTACAGGACAATCCTTGTTTCTGATTGGCCGAGAGTCGCCTGGGACATCAGCACTGCTACGAGCGAGAGGACAGTTTATCGGTGTGATCAGGTGGGCGGAGCATCTCCATGGTAACGCAAGCCAACTCTATAAGCATTTGTATGTCTATGAGTAAGAGGGCAGATAGCACTTTGTGTTCGCTGATAGAAAAGCACAGGGTAATCCGAAGAACATCCATGTGGTAGTGGGTGGAGTTAGAGAATGAGTGGGAGGGGCCAATTAAGGGGGAAAGTGGGAGGGACTAGAAATCACACAAGACTTAAAGAAAAGCCACGCCTCCAGAATAACATAACATTCAGAACATTAGAGAAGTCTAACATGATAGTCGAGGGTGTATTTGTATCGATATCGTGATGTTTATTTCGTATCACTCACCCCCTCCTGGTGGCCCACCGCAAGTTTGTTTAGTCTCCGTCTCGCACTTTGAGCGCATTGTCACTGTTTTTGTGTCTTTTATTATTAAACTTAAAAAACAAACACAACAATCCCAGGGGTATAAAAATATTATCCGCCTCGATGCTTCATTTAGTCCATTTAACTACACACGGAGCACCGCGTTTCCCCACGGACCATTATTACTGACGCACCACCCGCTTAACTCTGGAGAGGTAGAACAGGAGACGCTGCAGAATGAAAGAGGGGACGAGGAGAAGATTCGGGCCACAGGACACGACAGAAAAGTCCAAAGCTTGGGATCATTTTAAACTAAAACGAAGAAAACAACATTTACCTTCTTTTTTTATTTTATTTAAAGAATTGTAAAATAGATTTTTATGGTTTTATTTATGATGCTTTTAATTTATATATTTATATTTGCATTTTGATGTAATATGGCAATAAAATAAACTAAATGGGAAAATCCTGATAATTCTGCAGGTCGAGGGAGTGAATGAATATATAAATAAATAAATGAAGGATGAATGGAATGAAGACATTTGTTAAAGTCTGCTGAAATAAAAGTTAAGTAGATCATATTTTTTAAAAATGTAATATGTACTAAAATAGAAAATTAAATATTAAATTAAATATTAAATTAAATATTAAAACACACATGCATCTAATGTAAACTATTTAATTACATTTGATCATTTATTTAATTTTATTTAATCAATTAATCAGTCAATTTAATTGATTTCTCAATTTAATTAAAAAGATACATGTATTTTATTTTATTAGATTTATTCTATTTATTTTGTATATATTTTTATTACGTACCGAACAGTGAATTTTGTGTACCGTTACACCCCTAATAAATACTGCTCTCGTTCTTCCTCGATTCCTACACTCGTTTATCTGACACTTTTACAGATCGGAAAACACAAACGCATTCCTGGGGTGTACGTCTGCAGCGTTTTTCTTTCTTTTCTTTCTTAATTATTTTTACTTTTTTTTTTTAGCTGGAGGTGTTTCAGGACTTTCATGATTCTTCTTCTGATCGATAAATCCTTCCAATTCTAACAAGACTTTTAAAGTATGTTAGGAAAAAAACACACACACACACACACACACACACACACACACGCACACACACACACACACACACACACACACACACACACAGACACACACAGACACACACAGACACACACAGACACACACCCCTCACCCACCTTAATCAGCCAGTTTAACATCGAAGGCATGGCCGTCTCGCTTTCTCTCTCTTTCTCCCTACATCTCTTCCTGTTCTTCCTTCATAATCTTTACTCCTCGATACGTTTTCGTTGCGCTATTTTCTTCTCCTGCAGTCTCTTTCTTTTCTTTCTCTCTTTTTCTGGAACACGCCTCCTTCCCCTGCGCTTCAGATGATGTCGATGTTACTCATGAGAGCACTACCTTCTCGTTTTCGCCTCCTCTCTCTCTCTCTCTCTCTCTCTGCACCTTCTCATGCTACTTGACTTATTACTGTGTGTGTGTGTGTGTGTGTGTGTGTGTGTGTGTGTGTGTGTGTGTGTAGTTTTTCTTATTCATCTGTTTCTCAGGAGTCCGCTGCCTCAAGAGGACCAAAAAGCATCTGAGTCAGACAAACATACAGCTGTTCCCCTGCCACCTCACACACACTCACACACACTTACTCAGGAAGGCAGATAAGCTGAGAGTACTGTGAGAATACTGTGAGAGTACTGTGAGAGTAATGTGAGAGTACTGAGAGAGAACTGTGAGAATACTGTGAGAGTACCGAGAGAGAATACTGTGAGAGTACTGTGAGAGTACTGTGAGAGTACTGAGAGAGTACTGAGAGAGAGTACTGAGAGAGAGTACTGAGAGAGTACTGAGAGAGTACTGAGAGAGTACTGAGAGAGAGTACTGAGAGAGTACTGAGAGAGAGTACTGAGAGAGTACTGAGAGAGAGTACTGAGAGAGAGTACTGAGAGAGTACTGAGAGAGTACTGAGAGAGAGTACTGAGAGAGTACTGTGAGAGTACTGGATGAGTACTGAGAGAGTACTGAGAGAGTACTGAGGAGAGTACTGAGAGGAGAGTACTGAGAGGAGTACTGAGAGAGAGTACTGGAGAGAGTACTGAGAGAGAGTACTGAGAGAGAGTACTGGAGGAGTACTGGAGAGTACTGAGAGAGTACTGAGAGAGAGTACTGAGAGAGTACTGAGAGAGTACTGAGAGAGTACTGAGAGAGTACTGAGAGAGAGTACTGAGAGAGTACTGAGAGAGTACTGAGAGAGAGTACTGAGAGAGAATACTGTGAGAGTACTGTGAGAGTACTGTGAGAGTACTGAGAGAGTACTGAGAGAGTACTGAGAGAGTACTGAGAGAGTACTGAGAGAGTACTGAGAGAGAGTACTGAGAGAGAGTACTGAGAGAGTACTGAGAGAGTACTGAGAGAGTACTGAGAGAGTACTGAGAGAGTACTGAGAGAGAGTACTGAGAGAGTACTGAGAGAGTACTGAGAGAGTACTGAGAGAGTACTGAGAGAGAGTACTGAGAGAGTACTGAGAGAGAGTACTGAGAGAGTACTGAGAGAGTACTGAGAGAGTACTGAGAGAGTGTACTGTGACTAATCTTGAAGTAAAGACAACGTGAACCAAAGTCTCCACAATTTTATTCATTTGACATTAGAAAAAAGAAAACAGACAAAGTGATTGGTGTTACTTCCTGTTTCTATTTTCTATTTTCAACAACAGCCCACGTGTCGGGGGTAAAGTGGTGAAGTGGTGACGTGGGGCGCAATGTAACGTAACGTCGTGTAACATAGTCCAGAAAACAAACCAGAGCAGATTATCACGCTGAGAAATGTGAGAGAGAGTCCAAATATTTATGACATTCTGTCCATCGTACTACCCTCTCACACTACATTCTCACTGTACCCTCTCACACTACCCCCTCACTGCCCTTTCACACTACCCTCTTACTCTACCCCCTCACTACCCTTTCACACTACCCCCTCACACTACCACTTCACACTACCCTCTCACTCTACTCTACCCCATCTCTACCTTCTCACACTACCCCCTCACTACCCTTTCAGACTACCCCCTCACACTACCCCCTCACTACCCTTTCACACTACCCTCTTACTCTACCCCCTCACTACCCTTTCACACTACCCCCTCACACTACCACTTCTCACTACCCTCTCACTCTACTCTACCCCCTCTCTAACTTCTCACACTACCCCCTTACTACCCTTTCAGACTACCCCCTCACACTACGCCCTCACTCTCCCCCCCTCCACACAATACCCCCTCACTCTTACCCCCCCCTCACCCCCCTCACTACCCTTTCAGACTACCCCCTCACACTACGCCCTCACTCTACCCCCTCACACTACGCCCTCACTCTACCCCCTCACTCCCCTTTCACACTACCCCCTCACACTACCACTTCACACTACCCTCTCACTCTACTCTATGCCCCTCTTACTTTCTCACACTACCCCCTCACA
>JBCEWE010000445.1:37435-49935 GCA_039877035.1 Silurus lanzhouensis
TCTGTCTCTCTCTCTTACACAGTCTCTCTCTCTCTCTCTCTCTCTCTCTCTCTCTCACACAGTCTCTCTCTCTCGCTCTCCCAGTCTCACTCTCTCACACAGTCTCTCAGTCACAGTTTCTCTCTCACACAATCTCTCTCCATCTGTTAGTCTCTACACCTGTCATACTCTCTTTATCTCTCTCTCCATCTATCTGTCTCTCTCTCTCTCTCTCTCTCTCTCTCTCTCTCTGAGACAGGAATGTTGGACAGAAATCTGACTCTACATTCCTCATCACCTACATCTCAAAACTCCTGCATGATTTCACAGTAAATTTAACGAGACGACATTCAAATAAAATACATAAAATACAATAATAAAATAAAGAGCTGTGATTGCTATCTGACTGACAGCTGAGTTTACTGGAGTGCAGGCTAAGCTAACATAAAAACAGCAGAAAGAAACTGTCAAACAGCGGAGAAAACCCCGAACAGCAGGAAGAGCAGGAACAGCAGGACAGAAGAGAGGAAAAGTTGATGTTGTTATTATTTTAAAGTAAATGAGAAAGAATCAGAATGAAGTGTGAGAATGAGGCAGGAGGGACTGAGAGGTTTAGCATGTTGCTAACAAGCTTTAGCCCTGAACTTCTCCAAATAAAGAAGTGATAAAGAAAAGCGAGTTGTTTTCAGGAGAACTCACGGTGCTCTTATCCGCTTTCACGTCTCTCCGGAGGAGATTCTGAAACCGCGCTTTCATCGCCACGGCCATTTAGTTCCCGTGTTTTAAAACATACAAATAAAAATAAATAAAGTCACATAAAAGTTTAGGACGGAGCCGCCTTCCCAACGGCGCGCACCGGGAGCAGGCCGCGTCCCAATCCGACACTTCTACCCGAGATAGTGTACAGGCTCGAGCGGCCATTTTTACTGCGACCAATCCGGAAACCAAACAAAAATTCTGTATACAATTTCCCAGAATGTGTTCCTTTACAAACCAGTGTTCCCAATAAAGAACCGAATAAACCAGTGTTCCCAATAAAGAACAGATTAAACCAGTGTTCCCAATAAAGAACAGATTAAACCAGTGTTCCCAATAAAGAACCGAATAAACCAGTGTTCCCAATAAAGAACCGAATAAACCAGTGTTCCCAATAAAGAACAGATTAAACCAGTGTGCCCAATAAAGAACAGATTAAACCAGTGTGCCTAATAAAGAACCGAATAAACCAGTGTTCCCAATAAAGAACCGAATAAACCAGTGTGCCCAATAAAGAACCGAATAAACCAGTGTTCCCAATAAAGAACCGAATAAACCAGTGTTCCCAATAAAGAACAGATTAAACCAGTGTTCCCAATAAAGAACCGAATAAACCAGTGTTCCCAATAAAGAACCGAATAAACCAGTGTTCCCAATAAAGAACAGATTCAACCAGTGTGCCCAATAAAGAACCGAATAAACCAGTGTTCCCAATAAAGAACAGATTAAACCAGTGTTCCCAATAAAGAACCGAATAAACCAGTGTTCCCAATAAAGAACAGATTAAACCAGTGTTCCCAATAAAGAACCGAATAAACCAGTGTTCCCAATAAAGAACCGAATAAACCAGTGTTCCCAATAAAGAACAGATTCAACCAGTGTGCCCAATAAAGAACCGAATAAACCAGTGTTCCCAATAAAGAACAGATTAAACCAGTGTTCCCAATAAAGAACCGAATAAACCAGTGTTCCCAATAAAGAACAGATTAAACCAGTGTTCCCAATAAAGAACCGAATAAACCAGTGTTCCCAATAAAGAACCGAATAAACCAGTGTGTGTTGTCCGTAGGAAACATTTCAGCAGCATCCAGACTTCGGTTCTCTCAGCCGTTCTCTTACGTCTCCTTCATCATTTTCTTCTTCCTTCTCTTCTTCAACTTATTCATCTTCTTCTTTCCCTTCTTCATCTTCATCCACCTCTTCTTCCTCATTTTCTTCATCCTCTTTCTCTTCTTCTTTAAACTAAATGATATAAAATCTTCTAGAGTTTGTTTATTCTTCATCTTTAAAACTCCGTGTTTGGTGATGGAGAACCCAATAAAAAACACTGAAAAGTACTGTAACGTGTCATAATGTAGACTGAAGTAAACGTGTACGTGTTTATCTGCCAGTTCTCTCATAATCATTATTATTATTATTATTATTATTGATTTATTTACTTATTTACAACGACTCCACACTAGCTAGCTAAACAATTAGCTACACTTTAGCATACTTCGCTGTTGCCAAGCAACGCTGTTCTGTCAGCCGTCCTCTTGCATCTTCTTCTTCATCTTCTTCTGCCACTTCATCCTTTTCTTTGTCTGTGACTTCATCTTTTTTCTTTCTCTTTAACTTCTTTTTCCTCTTCCTCTTCTTCTTCTTCATCCTTTTCTTCCTCCATGTCTTTTTCTTCTTCCTCTTTTTCTTTCCCCTTGCCTTTTTGTTTGTTCCCTTTATTGTCCTCTACTTCTTTGTCATCTTCCTTCTCTTCCTCACATTCGTCTTGATCTTCCTCTTCTTCTTCATCATCTTCTTCCTCTTCCACTTTGTCTTCCTTCAACTACAGGTCGCATCTTACCATTTAATGAGTTGACTCCTTTCTACTCCTCCCTTAATTCCATTGTTTTGTTTTTAATCAAATAAATGCAAAATTAAAAGAAATGATGTCAGATATACAACATCAACACAACCTCCACATAGTCTTTACTCAACTTTTACACGATGGTGATGCGTTGTTTCATATAGCAGTCACAAAACCTCCACACAACCTTTTCACAACCTCCATGTAACCTTCACACAACATCTACACATACTTCCATTCAACCATCACCTGAGGAATGAGGTGGATATCTAATCCCATTCATGCTCACTATGTCCTCCATTCTTCAAAGATTTACAAATTACTGATTTTAAAATAATTCAATATCTAATTTCATAATTTCATTTCTATAAATTAAATTACAGAAACAAACTTCCCCTTCACAGTTACTTCTTCACTACCTAGGGAACACAATCTGATTTGGAACGCACCCGAAATATTCCCTTGAAAGTGTCCAATCTGATCAAAATTTGCCAAGCACATGGGGATTTCACAACCAGGAAGTCTGGAAAATAATTATCTCCAAGCATAAACAGTGTTTCCTGATTCCCAGGAGGCCCAGCATCCTCAGGAGAAGAACAGCGCTCTGGAACACTCTCGAAATCTTAAAAACATGTGATCACAGGTAATATTGTGTACTTAAATCCGCAAATATTACAGCAAGAATGAAACAAAAAACTGCATATATATTATAAAGTGTGTGTGTGTGTGTGTGTGTATATATATTACACATAGACACACAATATTCATTAAAACCTCCAATAAACAACATCCACAAAACACAATGTCCCCACAACCTTCATTCATCCAACACATAACCTTTTGACAACCTCCACACAACCGGTATACAACCTTCATGCAACTTCAACAAAACCTTTGCATATATTTCACATCACACAAAAAATGTCCAATCTCATTTAGCATCACAGCTCACATGTTCGATTGAGACAAATGTGTGTGTGTGTGTGTGTGTGTGTGTGTGTGTGTGTGTGTGTGTGTGTGTGTGTGTGTGTAAAAGCATAGGTGTATGAACTAGAGTGTGTTATTTGTTTAACTGTCTTTCAGATAAGAAGCCAAGCCTCGTGACATTGATATTGCCGCAGCGACAGCTGGTCATGTCAAAATAAGCTGAGAAAAGAAGGGGTGAGAGAGATAGACAGAAAGAAGGAGAGAGAGAGAGAGAGAGAGAGAGAGAGAGAGAGAGAGAGAGAGAGAGAGAGAGAGGTGTGTGTGTGTGTGTGTGTGTGTGTGTGTGTGTGTGTGTGTGTGTGTGTAATTCTGACCAAACTGTATTTCTGGATACAAGTTCGATAGAGCTCCACCTAGTGGCCAAATTCCTCATTAGACAGAGAGTATAAGGAAAGACTGGAGAAAGATTGACTGAATGATAGAAAGTGACAAACGAGACAAAAAAAGGAATAAAGAAAAAAAAGAGCGAGAGAGAGAGGAGAGAGAGAGAGAGAGAATAATAACATCATAGGTTCTTTGTAAATTAAATGCCCTTGAATAATAGACGTGTGTATGTATGTATAACTGCAAAACATTAAAGCAAAAGAGAGAAAAAATAAAGAAAGTTGGGTATATGGATAGAGTAGGCAAAGAGTTTGAGAAAAAAAGTAAGAGAAAGGGAAAAAAAGGAGGCAGAAAAACAGAGGAAGTGAGAGAAACAAGTGAACAAGAGGAGGAAAGAGGTGGTTTACTTCAAATAAACTGCATTAAGGACAACACACACACACACAAACACACACACACACACTCGGCAGCTTGGCTCACCTATGGCCACAATGAATGAACAGGAAATGATTCTTTACCACATCCTGTGTGAGCAGCAGTGTGAAGAACTTGTCTCCAGCACTGATATACAGAATACCTGATACACCTTCAGAAAACCTCTACAGAACGTTCACACAATGTTCACAAACCTTTATACAACCAAATACACAACGTCCCCAAAACCTTCATACAACCTTCACACAACAGGCACACAAAATTTTTACAATATCCACACAACCTTCATACAACCAACACACACAACCCTCACACAGTATCACACAACTTTTATACAACCAAATACACAACGTCCCCAAAACCTTCATACAACCTTCACACAACAAGCACACAAACCTTTATACAACCAAATACACAACGTCCCCAAAACCTTCACACAACAGGCGCACAAACCTTTATACAACCAAATACACAACGTCCCCAAAACCTTCATACGACCTTCACACAACAGGCGCACAAACCTTCATACAACCAAATACACAACGTCCCCTAAACCTTCATACAACCTTCACACAACAGGCGCACAAACATTCATACAACCAAATACACAACGTCCCCAAAACCTTCATACAACCTTCACACAACAGGCGCACAAACCTTTATACAACCAAATACACAACGTCCCCAAAACCTTCATACAACCTTCACACAACAGGCGCACAAACCTTCATACAACCAAATATACAACGTCCCCAAAACCTTCATACAACCTTCACACAACAGGCGCACAAACCTTCATACAACCAAATATACAACGTCCCCAAAACCTTCATACAACCTTCACACAACAGGCGGACAAACCTTTATACAACCAAATACACAACGTCCCCAAAACCTTCATACAACCTTCACACAACAGGCGGACAAACCTTCATACAACCAAATACACAACGTCCCCAAAACCTTCATACCTCAACAAAACAGTTGCATATACTTCACACAACACAAAAATGTCCAGTCTCATTTGGCATCATAGTTCACATGTTCGATCCAGACTATTGCTTGTGTTTGTGTTTACATCTGTGTGTGTGTGTGTGTGTGTGTGTGTGTGTGTGTGTGTGTGTGCGTGCGTGCATGTGCTGTTGCAGAACATGTTGCTGTATCTGGTATCACTGCAAAACAAATGCTAGTGAGGTCACGTTCTCAAACACACTCCTGTTATAGCTCACTGGTGCATAGCAGCCCCACACACACACACACACACACACACACACACACACACACACACACACACACACACACACACACACACGCATGCAGCTGACATTTTTAGCTCCTCCATAAACCCCATCATCAATGCACTTTGTCAGATTAAAGCTGATCCTCAAAGAGGTTCTCTCACTTCTCCTGTTCCTGACGATGAAGAAGTGAAGTCAAAGTTACTGCTTTGAAGATGATTCATTTCCTCTAAAAGCACTTCCTGAAACTCCTCTTGGTCCTCAGCAACACTAACATTTTACATGCCGTGTTGTTTTTATCCAATTACAGTTACGTTTAACGTTCAATATTTCTCTGAAAACAAACCTACATCCTCAATCCTGTTACACTGGAGACCTTCCATAGTACAGGAACTCGGTCCCTGTGGACAACGTAACGTCTTAGAACAAGCACATTCATACGGTACTGAACGGATGACCTTCTGACCAATCAAAATCAAGAATGGATTCCTACCAGAACTAGCAGAATTAATGGAATTTTCCTCACATGTGTATTGTGTTTACTTCGTATACAAACACGTGTAAACATATGTGTGTGACTAAGCACATGGTGGACCCCAAGAAGGTCACTGAGAAAAAGAGAAGGTCAGGAAGGTGATATAATGAGCGAGAGTGTGTGTGTGTCTGTGTGTGTGTGTGTATATTATTAGATGTATAAAATGTTGTAATGGTAGCCCGATGTCCTCCTCCCGGATCACTTCCTGATTCTGAGTTTCGGTGAACTACTTCCTGATTTCACATACGTTTCCTTCTTCCTGATCGTTATTAAAGATTTAATACGAAGTAGTAATGATGGACATTTGGGAATCTCTAGGTTACTGATCAGAAGATCAGTGGTTCAAGGCCCTGCACTACCAATCTGCCAATGTTGGGCCCCTAAGTAAGGCCCTTAACCGTATCAGCTCCAGGGGTGCTGTATTATGGCTTACCCTATGCTCTGACCCCAGGGATATGAGAAAATAGTCTATTAGGGATGAATCTATCTATCTATCTATCTATCTATCTATCTATCTATCTATCTATCTATCTATCTATCTATCCAATCAGATTTCAGTCGTCGCATCACACCGTTGCAGTAGAAATAAACAACGCAGGCTCTTGGCATGTAACTTGGAGCTGTTGCTTTAACCAATCAGATTGTGACTTTCTGACTCTCCGAGGCCCTCTAGAAGGCGTCCAGTCACGTCAGTATTTTCACGTCTTGCAATCAGATGAAGCACTAGTCAGAACTCCGCTGCACAAACTCAATATATATTTGTGTGGATTTATTAGTTGTTTGTTTTCTTCTTTCATTCCACAACGACTGACAGAGGAAAAGAAACTGATTTGGTCGCAGAGACACTCGCAGGGACATTTACAAGATGGGATTTTCAAGAAAAGCTGGACATCGTGAGGAAACGTCACCAAAACAGTTAACAATTGTTAAGCTTTTTTTAATGAAATATTTACACTGAACTATAATGCAAGAAAAAAAATGCAGGGAAAAACCCGGGGTGATGTTCTGAGGTGAATATCGATGCTTCTGCTGGAGATGATGCATGTGGGGGTGCAGTTGTGGCTCCAGTGAAAGGAGACGTGTTGAATTGTGTTCATTGGGTTTCTTGCTTCAGTGATGACCTTCATTCTCTCTGTATGAGATCCTGTGTGTTCTGTGTGTTCTACAATACTGATATCTTCTATAACCATGACGTCATAATGGTGGTATTAAGAGGTGGATTGATTCGGGTAGGACACCACTGAAGGTCTAAAATTTGGGGAACCTGCAACCACGTGTGTGTGTGTGTGTGTGTGTGTGTGTGTGTGTGTGTGTGTGTGTGTGTGTGTGTGTGTGTGCGTGTGAGTAAACCTTGTGTTCGTCATGGCAGCGGAACACGTAGCAGGTGGCGCTGGTTTCCTCCCGAATCAGACAGCCGAAGTAACTCGGCTCTCGGCTGTTGTGGATGAGTTTAGCGACTTGATGCGGCCGCTGTTGAAAAAGGACCGTGTGTCTCAGTGGGTCCCAGGGGTCTCCTGCACAGGCCACGCCCATCACACATCGCACCCAAGAACACGAGATCCGCAACACCACCGGACAGTCGCGCATCTGGAAGAGACGAGAGACAGTTCTGGTTATCGTAAATATAAATCCCCTCCCCCACACACATTCTTTGAAGGGTTTCAATAGATCTTTAGACATTTTCGTTCTCCTCACTCACCTCGAGAGCTTGAGGCCCAGAGATTTTCGTGCTGAAGCTCCGTTCTTTCAGCCGAGGCCTGCGTATCTCAGCCACCACCCAGGGCAGCATAGTCATCGTGGTCTGCGGGTGGATGGCTAACGAGCCCACCAACGTTAACCTGTACTGGATCTCCACCTCCTTTTCATCTTCAACTCCTGATCCTTCCTGGTGTGACTTGGAGGAAGAAGTAGAGTTGCCCCGGGGTTTCACCTCAAAGCAGATGCCCTCCATAAGCCCTGGGTGCATCAATATGGTTCATTCAGAGAAATGCATGTGCTTAATGAATCCATAACAAGGCATCCATCTTGGGGAAAATTCCCCAATCTCGAATTTTTGGGTGCAGGTTGAAAAAACTCCGGCCCCTTGACCACACCTTAGACAATTTTTAAAGCGCTAAACCTCGGTATTGTATCTAAAATGTCACCACGCCACCTAGAAGTTGATTATCTTCCTCCCAAAAGCACGACTCAAAGCGGGTATAATTCCCAGAAACCGTATAAAAAGTGGTCAATCTTTGGAAGGCGTCACCCAGAGGGCGGAGTTTAACCGCATACCAAAGAAAATCAGTCCACCCCCCCCCCCCAAGATGGACGCCACTACATCAATTCCAACACTACATTAGTTTTAAGCTAATGCCACATCCATGCATAAACATTGGTAGCACAATTACAAGGTCACGTAGAGGTCACATAAAGGTCATACCTACGTCGAGCAGCTGTCTTCTAAAAAAAATCTGAATTCCTCTTATCAGAGGTTCAGCTGCCCATGAGGAGAGATCTGGGATGAACAGAATACATGCAGAGAGAAAAGAGAGAGAGAGAGAAACGTAAAAGGGGTGAAAAGTAGGAGGGGAAAGGGGCGGAGTTAAGAGGCGTCATACAACATTATGCAAACAAGAAGAAATAAGTGTGAGAACATGTGGGAATCTCACTGTATCAGTGATTAACATCAAGATCAAGGTTGAGAAAGGTAGAACGAGAAGTCTCCCAAACAGACGAGTGAACTATTCGGTTTTAAGAAGGACAGCTGCTATAACATAAGCGAAAACAGGAACCCAAACATTTCATGGACGTCAAGTTTATTTCTATAGAAAATTTACATAATTTTATTAAAACGTTACAATGCATTAATCGTAGCTATAAATGATAAATAAAAGTTTTGTCTTTCGTTAATAAATTTGAGAATAGAATTGAACCTGTTGTGGGGGAAAAAAAAGAGGAATAAAGCACAAAGGGTAACACCAGGTCGCATCACACCATCCCTAATGTTCTTCACTTCTTATCCAAAAATCACCTCGAATACACGCCCTGTGATCCAAAACACGTTATCCCATCCCACATCCACGCGTTACACGCGATCACGTGACCTGAAACACGCGTTGGAATCTGATTAGGATCTGAACCGAATCCTGAAGGTTCTCGATCTGAGAGTCTGGAGAAGGATCACTGTCTCAGAGACTAATTTTAGGTTCGGCAGCAAGCGCGCACACGCACACACACACACACACACACACACACACACACACACACACACACACACACACAGGGTATAAATAGTAAGGAGTGTCATTAAAGCTGTAAATAGAAAGAAATACAGCATGTTTCTAAAGATACTGAAAATATATACATTTTAGTGAATATATAAAAAAAAATGCAATTAACAACAACAACAACAATAATAATAATATTCATGAACCTTCACGTGCAGAAGCTCCGCCCACTCCAGTTCAATCAAACGCCGTTATAATTCAGGTGAAGTTCCATCAGAGTGCTTTAGTTCAGGACGTGTTCCCCAAAAGCGCTTCATTTCTTCACAAAGTCCTTCAATTATTATTTATTTGTATTAATTATTATTAATTAATTCATGCATTTTTTTTTTTCTGCCAAACGAACCGCTGATGAGGAAGTGCGCGCGCTTCTCCACCACTCTGCAGAGTGCACACGGAGCGCGCGCGCCTCTTACACCCGAGCCTCCTCCCGCTCCCCCTCCCCCTCCCTCGCTTTCGATCGCACTGTGTGCCGCGCATGCGCGCTCGCGGAGTCGCGTACAGGAGGAGGAAGAGCGTCGTCTCGTTGCTAGGTTACGACGCACGCTGGGAAAAAACAAAACAAAAAACATGGCGGACCCGGAAGTGCGAAAAATAATTGAATGGGGAAAAAATTTAACAAATACATAAATAAAATAAAACCAAATACAAATATATAAATGTGAAATAAAAAAAACGCACGAAAACACACACTACTGCGCCATGTGTATGTTGTTTACATTGTTTACACACTGCACATGGACACTTTAAAGACAATCACTAAATCACTTTAATTTGTACTTCCAAATTTTGCCAGACTTATTCATGTATATACATATATTTTTAATAGTTTTTACTTTTTTATTTATCTATTTTATTGTTTTATCCTTAACTCAATACCTTTTTATGCTTAAATGTTGGACAGTCGTACAAAGCACTTCACTGCATGTCAGACTCTGTATGTATGTGACAAATAAGATTTGATTAAAAAAAAAAAATTATGGCTTTGTGCAAAGCAGTTTGCTCTAGTGTGAAATAAAATGATCAGATTCCTCCAAGTTCCCTTTCCACAACCTTTATTATTGCATGTGGTTCATCTAAAACCAGAGCTTCTGTTCAACCAGGGCCCAAATCCAGTCTCTAATGAGGTCCCAAATTCGAACCCTTTCTCAAATCATGCTGAATCATAAAGTAAAAAATAAATTAAAAAAATTCGACACAAAAAAAAGTGTGAGATTCTTTATTCAGAAGGTCAACCGGAGAACTTTCAGGTCAAATCCACTTGCAGGAAAGCGGCATGTTTAAATAAAACTATGAACAGAGTAGCTGATAAATAGTAGTGTAAAGCAATGAAAAAAGTCTGTGGAGGAGTTTAAAAACCCAGGAGTTTCTGCTTCGGCTTGGAGTCGCTTTAAATATATGATATAATAGTTTCTGGCAAGAAAATAAACGCACGAAAGCTTTCACATTGACTCAGTAGAACATCACAGCATTCAGCTGGAAGAGTGTGGACCAGGACAACGAAAAACACATGATTAATTATTATTATTCCTTTTACTTCTACTTCTATTTAGAGCATTGATTAATTAATATGTTAAGAATATATACTATGTAATATTTCTATGTTGTCCAGCAGGGGGCAGCACTCACTCACTTTCACACAAATAACTAGAAATCGTACAGTAAAACTGAAGAAAAAAAAAGAAAGATTAAAGGAATGTTATAGATTGGAGAGAAAGTGATTGTGTCGAATGATTTTTACAGCAGCACTGGATTCTAGCTTTAGTAATGAGATTCCTGCGTGTGATGCGGCGCTCTGATCTACTGCACTTCTCTATTATACTGATGGTTTCTACAGGCGTCGAGTGATTCAGACAGGACACCACTGAAGGCAGGACATGGACACAATAAAGGAAACAATTCAAAAGATCAACGAATGTAAACGTTTCACTCGTCACGTGCGCTTTATCCCATTATACTTTGGTCAAAAGATTCAAAAACAAAAGGTGTTTGAATGTAAACGTGTCACTAGTCGTGTTTGGTGTCCGAATGCTGGGAACGAGTAAAGAAAACCGTCTAGACTTTAGTTTAGCGTGTGCTAAAGTGCTTCAAGACTGCAGATTGAGTGGTAAAGTAAACAAACAAACAGACACACAATTAAAAGAAATCGTGTTTGGTTTAAATAACGTGAGATTTCCGGTCATTTTCGCCTCCGCGTCACATTTTCGTGTCGGGTGGGCGTGGCTTAAAGGGGCAACACTGTAAGACTAATTTCAGACTAACAGTGCAGATCCGCGTGAACTCGTGCGGAACAGTGGATGAACAGAAAACGTGGGTGGGGGTTGAAAAGGATTGGTTTTAAGGCAGTGGTGGATTTTCTTCCATCGGCACAATCGCCTGTGTTTTAATTCGATCGGGGGATCAGATTGTTCTTCGTAGGCTGGAAGAAGTTCTCTACGATGGCGTCCACCAGGGTGTCCAGCTCGGCCTTCAGCTGAGTCACATCACTAAGAGAAAGAGAGAAAGAGAGAAATGCTTGTCATACATTTAGACTTCATGTCAAGTCAAACGTCTCATCTTCACACCGAATTCCACGTTTGCTCTTTTGGCGCACCGACTTATGAAGGTGCTCCATGTGACTCTGCATGCAGCCTTTTTGCTGCCATCTGGTGGCGTGTTACAAAACTTTTTGTTACCGGCAACAATATTGAAGGTCTGAGTTGAAATTGTTTACACTGAGCAGGCCTCCTCACCTCGCCTCCATCAGATCCTGACTTTACCAACACCTGTATGAGCACAAATCTCCACAAAACCTAGTAGAACATCTTCCCAGAAGAGTGGAGGTTATCATAGGAGTGAATGGAATCGGATGTTCAAAAAAGAAGTCGCACGTAGCAATTTTATGGTCAAGATCAACCAAACCAGGATTAGTGTTTGTCCTGTTAGTGTTACTTTACCATCTCTTGGATGCTCCTTACCTGTTCCCTGGAGCAGCACACAGCTCGGTGTAGTACTTGATCTTGGGCTCGGTGCCGCTGGTCCTCATGGTGGCCACGCCCCCGTTTGCGAAGCTGAAGGTGATCATCTGACTGCTCTTACTGGTAGGAAGAACCTGAGGAAGAGTGTGTGCTTGTTTATATATATATATTATATATAAT
>JBCEWE010000445.1:54935-79935 GCA_039877035.1 Silurus lanzhouensis
TTTCAGCTTAGGACAACACCTAAATGTCTACAGATATCCCAGTCAAATGAACTCCTCTAAATGAACTTTTAGTTGTCTCTAAAATATCGGATTGTGGCAGGTCGATCAGATCGCAGCCTTCAACATCCTGAAGCTCACGGCCTGAAAAGCGCACAATGACATATCCGGAGTCCAGATTGCAACAAGCGGAAACAGGAGTCGTTTGTCTTTTTCAATACCGAGTCCTGTATTAGAGCGCAAGATCAAGATGGTCATTCGTTCATCCTCCTGTTCCACACAGGGTGGAGTGGAAGATCCTGAGTGGCCTGCTACATTCATAAACGGTAGTAAAGATTACATCATGTTGCAGAAGCGTTTGCTTAATCTAGAAAAGAAAGCTCTTGCGTAAGAACGGTCAGGGGAAGTCGACAACGGTTAGGTGCTGCCTTACTGCAATGAAAACTGGAAGGGTCCAAAACCAACCTTTTTGGTACCTGAAGCGAGATTACCATTGCCACGGCCACGGCATACAAATCATTCGCAACCTTCCATAAAAAAAGGTTTAAAAAAAAGCTTTCTTTTGATACTGAGCCCCTGATGGCTTTAACCTTTGCATGATGATAAAACAATTTTAATCCGGGTAAGCATTGGACAATGTTCTACATCTCTTCCCACATGCAGTGGCCTCTATCACCAGAGAGACTGCTCAGATAAAGTAACCACAATACTTTAAAACAGCAAAATAATCAACCAAAACAATTATACTACTACTAAGTAATAATAATAATAATACTCTCAGTGGGGCAAGGGCGGCAGTGGGGAAGGGGGGTGCTCACTGGCGCCCCCCAGCTGTTTGCACCCTGGGTGACGACCTAATTTTCCCATGCCTAGAAATGGTGCTGTCTGGACCTGAAATGTACCAAATGTCCAATTAACAGAAGGTGTGACGAAACAAATAAATGTGGGCGAATACGAGGTGCTCGTCCAGAATCCCATCCAGGTTCTCAGATGTAGGTGCCAGATGAAAAGGCTCTTCTTGTTCTTTAGACCTGTCCTACTGTCTCCTGGCAGTCTAGGAAAAAGCCAGTTAGTAATCTCCTGTGAGCACGTTAAGCTCTCTACGACAGCACAGTAAAATAATACAGTAGCTGGATTGATGTCGTTGGTAGCCTTTGAGAATTCCAAGCAAAAAAAAACAGGGCGTAAGATGTAGATCCTGTTATCTACATAAGCTCATGAATGCATAAGCGGTGGTATCAAAAGGTTTTGAGACTAGTTCTGTAACATGCCAACAGATGGCAGCACAAAGCTGCACACACACACACACACACACACACACACACACACACACACACACGCACACAGTCACAGGAAGCACCAACCTTCATAAGTCGGTTTGGAAAAGACATCGTCCTGTGTACATCTGGAGCAGTAAAACTGAGGCTAATCTGACCACGTGTGCACCCTGTCACCAAGTTCTCCTCACACGTGAGTTTCCCAGGACTGTTTTGAAGGTGACAGGGTGTAAACGTATAGATAAATAAGGTACTTTCTTGTAAAAATAACTCGCCTCGAAACTTTTTGACACCACCTCGTAAACGTCTGGACGCAAGACGCTTAAACGTGAGTCATTTCTCCTTTTTTTTAATAGTGAGTACTGCATTACAGCGCAAAAATTCGCATTTCATCATCTAGACAGTTCATTCATTCATTCATTCATTCCCTCGTTCGATTGTCAGAGCCACTGACCCCCTGTTGTTCATAAGTTCATGCTTTGTTTTTTTCTGCATGCATTCCTCAGTCCATGTTGAAACTGGTAAAGTACAGTATGTAAATGGTTATGAAGCATGCCTAATAAGGACAGTGCACAGCAGCTTCCAGGTCAGTCTACACACGTGTTCAGTACAAAAGAAGAAGCGATATCACAATCCATTTGTGCTATTTTTAGACAGTAAATCGTCCCAAATTGAGATTCAGGTGATGAGAAACGTGAAGAAGTAATGATGTCCTCCAATACCTTTGTGTAAGAGACAATGCAGGCCTTTCTATCAGATCCTCAGCAGTACTGAAATGACTCAAATGTACCACAAAGATACCAAACATATAGCAAACATATAGCAGAATATGTCAAAAGTATGGGGACACCAGACTTTTCCAGGTAGAGTGTGGTTCCTATGGCGGCCGAGAAGATAACAAATCCAAAAACAAATCAATCGGAAAACACAATTCAGACAAACTGCAAAATGTGGGTATCGTTTACGAATAAAATGCTTTCTGCTTATTGGACGAGGCATTAGCCATTCAAGATATACAGGAAGTGGGAAATTGCAAATTGGATAACCTGTCCTGGTACGCGTGTGGTGTTCTGCTTTAAATTTAACGAATCCGAAAACACATTGTTCTCTACAATAGAGTGTCTGTGGATCTTATCAGTTTTTCAAAATTATATCGCAACCTAAATAAAGTGTGTCCAGTAAAGTACAGTGGAACCTCGATACTCGCGACCCCGATAGGTCGGAGTAACATTTCAGAACAGGGTTTGTACTACTAAATTACATAAAAATGTTTAAAAAACGATTTTATTATTGTGTTATTCACCTAAAGTAGTAAATAAAACATTTATGACAAGTAATTCACAATTTCGGTTGAGTTTACACTACAGTACAATTCCCCTTAAAAAAGGATCCATTAAAAGCAGAGTCAAAACCTCGCGATTTTTTGTTACTCACGAGGGGTCATAGAACGTAACCCCCAGCGAGTATCGAGGTTGCACTGTACATATTAGGTTATAATACAGCCTATGGGAACTTCGGTAGTAAAAAGGAGTCGGAATCCTTTCGAACATCCCAGTTATTCATATTCTTTGGTATTTCTGCTCAAAATTTGTACTCATGGTCACTACCACAAATGTCTACCAAAAATTGAGCCTTTGCAAGTTCTGCTTTGGAAAATGTGCAGATAGTGTGGAGAAATCTTCAGCCGAGTGAATTAGAAACTAAAGGAAGAGAAAAGACGTAAACGGGGAGGTTAAGTCCTAATCTTGTGCGTGGGTCCTAGACTCAAAATAACCACTAATGAATTCAAGAAACCTTTTGAAATGAATAAGAAAATAAACGTCATATGTTTAAATAAAAACTGTACCACGTGCCGATTTGAATCGATGTTCGGTGTGTGAGAGTGCATTCATCACCTTCATTTTGTGTGGTGTGTGTGTTCATCAGTAAAAGGTCAGCATTTTTGGATTATTATTAGGCTTTCGTGTTTTTATATCTCAAATGCCTTACGTAGCCCAGAGTTCGGCAGAATTATGCTAAAGTCAGACGTCTCGTCAAGACGCTTGTGTTTGAAGGTCAAAGAGCCGTGAGTGTACGGAAGAGCTGCGTTAGGCAAAAGACCGAGGTTGTGAGCGCGGTGCACTGGCGGGCCAGGAGTTTAATACTGAGCTCATGGCAAGTTCTCCTTTCCGTAGCCATGCCCAAGCGCTCGGCCGCCCGTGCGAACTCCTGATAGGTCTGTGCGACGTCCGATAGCCCCGACAAGGTTTGAGCGTGGCGCTCCTGGCACCTCTGGCAGCTAGAGAAACTCAGACATACGCCTGTTAGCTGTACCAGTGAGTGAAAACTGTCTGCTAGGGCTTGAAGAGTCTCTGCAGGGGTTTGTCCGGCCTTCACGACCTGCTGACAGCCGGCCAGAAACCCCCGCGCCTCTGCGTGCAACCTGCGCTTGTTTTCAGAAAAGTGGTCTGCACATGTGTCTCTGGGATGCTCTTGGATACAGTCTTGGCTCTTCATTGCACCATCCAGGACAGTTAATAGTGTATCAACATCTCTTTGCAGAGACAAGAATCCTGTCGGTGGTAAGGGGTAATGCTGGCCCAGTAAAGCGCTCATAGTGTCTCCATGAGGGTTAGAGAGAAAGCAGTCAGTGGTGTCCAGGGGTGATAGAAGAGGGCCAAGTTCTGAAGATGAGGAAGGCGGCAGCACAATGCGTGTGAATGCTGGGAGGGGTGAGGATGGTGAAAATGAGGAAGAGGAACCAGAAAGGGATGAAGGAGGCATGGATGTGACCAGTGCCACCCTGTCACGCATACTTTGCTGTGTCCTGCAGGAGAACTCGTAGACTGTCAGTTCATCATCGAAACTGCCACTGTTCAGGACGTTGCTAAAACAGTTGGTGTATGCTGACTGGCAGCCACAAACCTCCATCGGTGTTTCGACACTCTCGATGACCGTCTCACACACCGAGGCAAGCACTGAACTGCACGTAAGGTCAGGCTTTGGATGTAAACTCGAGCCAGGCAGGGCTTGCGGTTGAGTGTAAGTGGGCTTTTGTGTTGTAAGCAGAAGAGATGAAGGGCTGATTTTGACAGGGTCAACCGATTTCAGGCTCAATGGTGTCTTCGGAGGCCATGAGGGTTGTTTGTTTTCAGGTTTTTGTACTCGTTCCATATAGGAATTATTGCAAACGACTTCCTGAAAGTCTATGTCCACCTCTGGGGCCTTCATACCTTCAGAAAACCTCCTTGTTGGTTCTGCAAGACTGCTGTTACTTGCAAGCACCTCCACAGAACGAGATAGATACAAGGGTAAGTTCTGAATCCTCCTAAGAAGTCCAGAAGAAAATTGAGGGGATACGTATCCCTGGGTATGGAACCCTGATAGTTCTTTGGCAAATGGATTAACAGAACTTTCTTTGTCACCTGAACGTGGTTCTTTTGTGCGCACTACAGGCTCCGTCTGGAAGAAGTGGTCCCTTGTTAAACGAAAATCCATACTACTACCAGATACTCCAGATATGCTCTGACTTTTTCTTCTTTCTTTTGATTCTACTGAGCATCTTTGAATGCCCAATTCCAGACTTTCAACAAGCATGTCCATGCCTGGGTTTTGGTTAAAGGATACAGACGAAGACGGCGAACTAGGTGTTTGATCTAAATGTGGAAGTGAGCAGCTCTTCTTCCTGTCTAAAGTTTTGTGAGATGGACCTTCCATCAGGGATTCTTGGTCGGTTTCTTTCACAGGTGACGCATCATCACAAAAGTCCTTGCAAGGAGTGTGAAAAAAGAAATTACTATCTGTTGACCTATCAACCACACCTCCTACTGCACCTTCTTCTTCCTCGGGTCCACCAGAACTGTCCATGGCTTTTACCTTAGGCTCTGTAGATGTACGTACTGCTACAATACCGGGGGAAGCAGTAGACATGATTTCGGTGATGGATTTAAACTCCATGGAATCCGGTTCCATCAATATAACCTGCTGTTTTCGCTGATTTGCCTTGCTGATTTGGTGACCATTCAGAAAACAATGGGTTTCAAATGGTTCTTTGGAGGTTTGCTTCGATTGCTCACTTTCACAAAGATGGCTGGGTCCCGATCCATGTTTTGGGATTTGGTTGCAATTTTCGGGTTGGTCTTTTCTAGGAAATGATACTAAAGATGTATACTCTGTTTCCATGAAGGAACGGCGCTTTCTGCTTCTTTTACGGAACCTTCGAACTTCGTTTTTTGTCTCTGTCTTTGGTTTCTCTTTGTCTTTTTGCTCTCTGCTTTTACTCTGTCCTTCTTGCTTGTTTCGTTCACCAGCGCCGGTGCTAATGTAGCTTAGGCTCAGAGTGCGCTTCTTAAAACTTGAATTTCTAGAACGCCCTGTAAAGGTAAGAAAATCACCATTATAGATAGATATATAGAGAAGATATAAAGGCAATGGTACAAATAATTTGCGCTCAAGAATCGCAAATTCATGCATATAAAAATACATCTTAAGGACAAACCTTTAGGCACTGGTGCTGATAAAGGTTCTTCGTGAATGAATCTCTCCTGTGCATCAAAAAACTCATCGTCTGAGCTACTGTCCCCAAATCCTGGAGGGGGAAGAAGGATGGGACAGACAGGCTTTCTGTCCTTCTTTACCTCTTCTTCATTTTGTACATTAATGTAGTAAGGAGAATTTCCTGCACCGCTATCAGGCGATAAAATTGCACAGATGTTGTAGTATCGTTGTGCATCACCCTGGTTGAATGTGAACATTGACTCTCCATGAGGAGGCTCGATACTTTCAAAAACATCCTCTGGAGCCTCTTGTTCACCTTCATCAGCTCCCGATTCTGAATATTCGTCCTCGCTGGCTTCGGTGGGACTTGGCAGACATTCGGCGATGCTTGACAGGGCAGCAAGACCTAATAATTCGTCATCGTTGGCAGGGAACTCGATGAAGCAAACGTCATCATGACAATCAGGTTGACTTGGACACGGTGCACAAGTGTCAACACGGAGGTAATGGTCATTAGCATTCAGCTGGCTGACATAGTTAGTTGAGAAGTAGGTCAAAAAGTCATCCTCCTCTAAAGCATCCATGGAGTCACTTGACATGCTGGTAACAAAGCGCGAGTCTGTCTGAAAGGAATCCGATGCCTCTGATGGTGGGTCTTCCACAATAATAATACATGGTGGATCCTCCTCCTTGGGCTCTTGTTCAACCTCGTTGGTTTCTTCTGTGCCATTTTCCGGATCGGGATTTGCACGTTCTCCTTCATCTGCATGCCCAGACTCGGCCTGCTCCTCTAGTCTTACTTTCTTTGTTTCTCCAGCTCTGTTCTCCACACTCTCTTTTTCACTCTTGTCCTCTATATCCCCGTCTTCTTCCTCCTGTCCGGCAACTTGATTAGTATCCAAACTGTTATTGGTATCATTTTGGGTAGGACTTGGAGCATAAGGAAGCAAGACGTCCACCTCGGAGTCTTCGGAGTCGCTGCAGCATCTTGATACGTAACCTGTACCATGCGCATATATCCACATGTTAGGGTATTCGCCTAAACCAAACTATAAAATAATCATTATCTACTTTGCTTTTATTGTCCAGGTTATTACCTTCTTCTGCAGATATACGGTGGCTCTTTGATTCCATTGTCCAGGGGAACACGCAGATTTGAGGATCTATAAATACTTTGCAGTAACCAGCTACCAGACATGACAAATCCTTAGCAGGAACTGATTCCAATAGCAATGTTAGGGGCTGTAGGGGTAAGAAAGAGTAAAGTGAATATAAAGTATTGTAGGTCCCTGTTAATATACATATGACTGCACCTACAGTACAAACCTTAATGTCCTGCATGTAGATCTTGACCAGGCTGACGCGCTCCGACTCGGTTACGAGCTCCACCTTGGTGATGCTGCTGAAGTCTGTCAGCATGGTCATGATACTCAGCTTGTGATTGATCACCTGACTCACGCCGTACTGCGCCCCCACCAACAAGCTCACTGTGGACTCTCTGTCCTGCAGCTGCGGAGATGGTGAGAGGAGTGTATTTGACACTAGGGATGCAACAACTAATCAATAATAATCGCTAATAAAATTCATTTTTGACGAATGCCGTTATCGAGTAGTTGGGTTGCTCAGGGTACGGGTTTGCACGAGGGTAAGATAACAGAGCCGCTTGCAAAATGGTGCAGAGTACAGGGTCAACCAGCAGCCGGAAAAAGTCATTCAAGGCATGGGAGCATTTCATATTAAACGCAACAAAGAAGGCTGTAACCTACAACTTAAGCAACGCTGAGCTTGTGTGAGCTTCCTATTTCTTTCCTTATATTCTCTTTTCGCTTTTCTTCCTCTCCATTCCTTCCTTTCCCCTTTCCCTTTTCCCCTTTACTTAATTTTCTTACCCTTCATTCCTCATCTGTACCCTTCCCCTTCTCATTTCATTCTCTTTCCTTTCCTTCCACTCCATCCCTTCATCTTCTCTTCCCTTCCTTCACCTTCCCCTTTTCCTCATTCCCTCCCTTGCATTAACTGCCCTTTCATTCTCTGAGTAAGAAAGGAAAGAGGAGGAATGGAAGGCACATTCTCTTTCTTTCCCTTCCTTTTCATTCTCTTCCCTTTTCCTTCCCCTCCATTCCTTCTTCTCCTCTTTCCTTTCTTACTCATCCCTTCCCTTCCCCTTCTTTTCTCTTCCTTTCCCTTCCCTTTTTCCTTATTTCTTCCCTTGCTTTAACTGCCCCTTTCATTTTCTTTATTTTCCTTCCTTTCCATTCTCTTCCCCTTTCCCTCCCCTCCATTCCTTCCTCTCCTCTTTCCTTTCTTATTTATCCCTATCCTTCCCCTTCTTTTCTCGTTCTTCACCTTCCCTTTCCATCCATTCTCTTTCCCGTACATTTTACTCTGCCCAGAGCCTTCATATTTATTAGTTTTTACTTAACAGCTTATATACATTTTTCATTGCTATAGCCTTTATATTTATTTGCTTACTCTATCTATCTATCTATCTATCTATCTATCTATCTATCTATCTATCTATCTATCTATCTATCTATCTATCTATCTATCTATCTATCTATCTATCTACACTTCGTTACACACAGTAGTATTTCTGTGGTATTTGTAACGTCTCCCCTGTTCGTGATCTTCGGTTTGATTTGAGGAGGCAGAGGAGTGTGTGTCTTGACTTCTTACCATCATGGTGGCACTAAAGGATTTTCCTCCATAAGACTTGAGTTCAGACATCTCGCTCAGGTAGCTTAACCGGGCCTGGTTTACTGTCATCACCTGAAAGACACAGACACGAGCGTCAAAAAAAAGAGAGCATCTTCTCGTTAAATACATATTTACTACTCGGAAATGGACAAAACGCGCATACACACACACACACATACACACACTAACACACATACACATCAAAACAATCACCTTATGCTTGTGCTCCTGCGACAGAATCCTCTTCATGTGTAGATTGATGGCTTTCCTTAAGTCCTTCTCTCTCATGTTCCTCAGCAGGGTGCTGGAAACAAAGCTTCCAAAACCCCAGTCCTTTCTGTTGACACACACACACACACACACACACACACACACACAATAATGCACTGCACCTAAACTCCAGTGAGATGTTTCAGTGAGAAATGTGTGCCGGGTGACATGTGACACATACATAACAGTCTTTAGTGGTGTTTTTGGAGACTGTCCTGTGCTGGCGAGTCTCTCCTGGATGTGTAGAGCTGCCAGTCTGATCGCTGTGTTACACTTCATCTCTACAGCAAACCTCTCGTGCAGGACATCACACACACTCTGTACACACACACACACACACACACACACACACACACACACACACACACACACACACACACACACACACACACTTCGGATTGTGGTGATTTTTTGTAAATAAATTTTAGCTTTTACTTTAGACACAGTTGCTTTACTGTCCGCGATCTAAACAGCACTGCGGCTTTCACATCAATTATAAACCTGAAACAGGACGTGGACACAATTAGCATTTATGAGTAAATTGAATCTAAGAACTAACCTTAAATGATGCTAGAATAAATTCATCTGAAATCAAACATTCTGAATGTCGTAAAGGCTTGTGATCTAAATTCTTATAAAACACACCTGTAAGTAAAGATACTCGAAGGCTATGGGGTCGTCTTCCAGCAGCTCTTGTGGGTATTTGGGCGTGAAGCAGACACGAAACAGACACCGGTAATCGTGAGGCTCTCGCTTCTGGACCACCTGCACATGTGCACACACACACAATTCATTCACAATTATATTCAGCGTGTTTAAACCCAAGCTTATCAATTGGATAGACAAATTTCTTTTTGAAATGAATCCTGAGGCAACATGGCAACCATTCCAAACTTCAACTCCATGCGATTCCATTTGGACTATTTTGGAACCGACTTCACCGCACAACGAGACGATGAGCCGAAGCGACGAATACGCCTGAGTTCTGTAAGCGTTATTAATAAAGCAAACAGTCGTCTGGAGTGTCATCTCTTATGGATTGACCTGCCCAGTCACAGCACCTAAATCCTAATGAACTGCTCTGGGATACAAGAATTCTCCAACTGGTGAAGAACATCTGTGGTGAGTTTAACAAGAGGCACGACAAAGTATTTCAGCTGAACAGTCCATGAGTGTGTGAAGCTGTTTTTCATGCTATGGGGAGAAATAAAGTCTGTACATTTATAGATTTGTTTGGTCAAATGCTACCTTAGATATGCGATAAACACTTACAGTGTGTGTGTGTGTCTGTTTGTGGTTGTGTGTGTGTGTGTGTGTGTGTGCATTTTACTTCTTGAATCAGCTCATCCTCGTGCAGCAAGAAGAGTTTAGTGATGCTGTACTGCTGCTCGAGCACCAGAGAGAAGTGTTCGATGCGGGATATGGACAGCTTGTGCTTCAGAGTCATCACGATGTCCTTGTGATTCAGAAACCGACATGATACGCATTAACACACACACACACACACACACACACACACACACACACACACATACACACACACACACACACACACAAGGGTTAGGTTAATGGTACTTTTTGGCATCGTTATGTAATCACTATTTCATAATGATTTTGTTTGGATGCCGTAATGACGCTTTAGCTCTACGATCTGAAATATCAAATAGCATTAATTCCATTAGTGTTCTCTTTATGGCACATTTAATCCACGTTCAAGATCCGGGGGCCGAATCTCAACCCCTTCTT
Organism: Silurus lanzhouensis; assembly: GCA_039877035.1. NCBI lineage: Eukaryota > Metazoa > Chordata > Actinopteri > Siluriformes > Siluridae > Silurus > Silurus lanzhouensis. The sequence goes on from JBCEWE010000445.1 coordinate 65,399, forward strand.
TGCTTTTTCTCCTAATAATAATAAATCCAGCAATGAAAAATCTTTTTTTTTGCAAACTGTCTTTACCTTAACAGTGGTTTTGGGTTCGAATTTGAAGGCTTTGGTCTGGCCGTTCTCTAAATACACCTTCAGAACGTTGGGCAGGAAGAGCAGAGAGTTACCCTGGAGACCAAATGGGGAAAAAAACTCAATGTTCATAAAACAAGAATCAGAAAATGACTCTTTCTAGAAGAGAAAATGTCCGACATGATATTGATTTCTGCCTCTTTTACTTTTTTGTTTATCTCCTTCTTCTCTCATCAGCCTTTCTTATCTCTCCCCCACCCACTCTGTGTAGGCCCCTAAAAATTCACTGAATATCCAATGAATTATTACTACCGCACCCCATTACAAAAACGCTAACATAAACTTTACATACCCTCACAAACATTCCTGTAACCATCAATACTCCAACAAACACCAGCAAAAACCATGAATACCCCAATAAACTCTCCCAAAACCCCAAAACACCTCACCAAACATTCACAAAAACCATAAATACCCCAATAAACTCTCCCAAAACCCCAAAACACCTCACCAAACATTCACAAAAACCATAAATACCCCAATAAACTCTCCCAAAACCCCAAACACCTCACCAAACATTCACAAAAACCATAAATACCCCAATAAACTCTCCCAAAACCCCAAACACCTCACCAAACATTCACAAAAACCATAAATACCCCAATAAACTCTCCCAAAACCCCAAACACCTCACCAAACATTCACAAAAACCATGAATACCCCAATAAACTCTCCCAAAATCCTGAATACCCCATAAACACTCCCAAAACCCCAAACACCTCCACAAACATTAACAAAAAAACGTAAATACCCCCACAAACACTCCCAAAGCTCCAAATAACCCTGCAAACACCAGCAAGAAAACCCTGAATAGCCCCACAAACTCTCCCAAAACTCCAAATAAACCTGCAAACACCACCAAAAACACGGAATACTCCTAAAAACACTCTTAAAACCCTGACCAGCCACAAAAACACTCCTAACAGTACCCCTGAATCCCCCCACAAACACTCCCAAAAACACAAATAACCCTGCAAACACCATCAAAAACCATAAATACCCCCACACACACTGCTATGATACTGAACACCAGTCAGAAACACTAAAAAAAACCCATGAATCAAACATCATCAAAAAAACAAAACCTTGATCACCTGCACAAACAGTCCAATTCCGTGGACACCCCTTCAGATACCCTCAAAACCCTGAATACCACCACAAACACTACCAAAACCATTACCACCACCCAAAACACAACCCCAAACAAATCCACAAACACCGGCAAAACCCTGACAACCCCCACAATCACCACAAAAAAAAAACCATACACTGCCACACACCTTAAAATCCACAACAAATACTAACAAATACCCTCACAAACAATTTCAAAACAATCTCCAAAAACACTCCAAAACCCTCAACACTCCAACAAACATTCCCCAACACCCTGAATATATAACAACCACCTCTAAAAAACATGTATTCAAAGATGTGTTTGCCTTTTTTTGTAAGTCAGAAACAAGGTTTAACCTCCACTGGTAAAATCTTTTCAGGATTGTGTTTGTTCACCCCTTCACCATCAACTAACGAAGAACGACTGATCATCTGAGATCATCATTCTGCAGTGATTACACTCCCTTCTATCCAGTGTACTTCATTCAAAACCTGATCTTCTCCGCCAGACAAAGTGAGCTTCAGGAACAGATCAAGCGAAACAAGATCTCTTCAGGATTGTTAAGGTGAACCGTCGAACCGTTTACAAAACCCCAGTACATGTTGCACAAATATGTGCAGGCCGCCTTAAATAAACGACTAATTGAAGAATTGATCAATAAATCATGAATTATTGAAGAGGAGTGTCTAAAATGCCGCATGTTTTTCCCCCCTGTCCTGCACTTCCTGCTTAGCAAATCAGTTTTACTGCTGGAGCTTCATTTCATAGGTTCATACATGAAGATTATTTCTAAACTGACCTCATCATGATGCAGCAATATTCAATAATTTAGTTATCATGGCCTACGCACACTTCTTTTTAAACATCTCACTCCACATTTACACTTATAATAAGCTCCACTCTAATGGGAAGATGTTCCTCTAGATTTTGTGGAGATTTGGTGACTGATAGAGGTGAGGTGAGGTGAAGTGAGCAGGTTCCTAAGGTGCAGGAGGTTCAGCATGAACAATTCATCCCAATAGGGTTGGGGTTCTATAGCAGAAGATCTTCCACATACTTAAATCCCATGTAAAGAAGATCTTCATGAAGCTGGTTTCACAAATGTCATGCTGGAACAGGTTTTTGGTCTCCTAGTTTAAGTGAAGGGAATATTTCATGCTCCCTCGTCCAAAGACGTCCGATACAAGCGTGTGCCCGTAATATTTGGCGTAACAGTAACATATGGGTGGGAAAGTCAGGTGTCCCAATACTTTTGTCCACAGATACCCTGCTGGAAATGTTTAGTCTTTATAATATCTCAAATAAATGACAAATAGTTAATCTGCTTCAGCTGTGGGTCAAACAAAAGAAGCAAACAGCCTAAGATTTATAAACAAAGACTCTAAAAAAAACCCACAAAATGAACAATGAAGAGTTAAATATGAATCTTTTTCTTTATATTTCTGTTGTATTAATCAATAAGGACCTAATCATTGATTATTAAGAAAGTTCTGTTGGATGTCCTACACACACAGAAATAAAGTCACAGCCACACACACTTACATGAGTGTGAACACACAGAGAAAAGTGTGTGTGACACACACAGACCACAGCTAGGTGAAGCGTGCATCGAACCTGTGAGTGGCCGTTAACGACCACTTCCTCGGCGAAGCGCACCTTAACCGGGTTGGATTTTAGCTTAGCCCTCTTCTCTGGGGTTATGAAGGACGACTTCGGTCCCTATAACACACACACACACACACACACACACACACACACACACACACACACACACACACACACACACACACCAGGATTCTTAATGATGCTAAGACAAAGAACTGCAGCAGCCACAAGACAATTAGCAGCGTTTACAGTAAAAGAACAGCCGTGAATGAAGAATTGACTCAGCTAGAACTTTCCGGAAATCTCCCCCTCCATGTGCTTTTAAGATTTCTACACTTATATTCCACCTCATTTGCACTCAAGTGTTGTTTTTTTTACAAGTTTACAAAAAAAGTGCTCCCTCAGCAGAAGGTGGAAAAGTGGGAGATTAGGATAGAGAAGAAAGTTGTGGATTGGAACAAAACTCTAATTCGTCTTCACTCTGTGTGTGTGTGTGTGTGTGTGTGTGTGTGTGTGTGTGTGTGTGTGTGTGTGCACTCACCACGGTTATTCTGAGGACTGTCATTGTAATGGTGTCCTGGCACTCCCTAAATACGAGAAAGTAAAAGTAAGGAAGATAAAGTGATAGAGAAAGAAAGGTAGAGAGATAAAGTGATAGAAAAAGACAGATAGAGAGAGATATATAGAGAGATATAGAGAGATACAGAGATATAGAAAGAGGGATATAGAGATAGAGAAAGAGAGATCGAGAGATATAGAGATAAAGAGGTAGAGAGAGAGCGATAGAGAAAAAGAGACAGAGAAAGAGAGATATAGAGAAAGAGATAGAGAGATATAGAAATAGAGAGATAGAGAGATATAGAGATAAAGAGATAGAGAGAGAGAGCGATAGAGAAAAAGAAACAGAGAAAGAGAGATAGAGAGATATAGAAAAAGAGATAGAGAGATATAGAGATAAAGAGATAGAGAGAGAGCGATAGAGAAAAAGAGACAGAGAAAGAGAGATAGAGAGATATAGAGAAAGAGATAGAGAGATATAGAGATAGAGATAGAGAGATAGAGATATATAAATCGAGAAAGAGAGATCAAGAGATAGAGAGATATAGAGATAGAGAGATAGAGAGAGAGTGATAGAGAAAAAGAGACAGAGATAGAGAGATATAGAGATAGAGATATATAAATCGAGAAAGAGAGATCAAGAGATAGAGAGATATAGAGAAAGAGAGATATAGAGATAGAGAGAGACAGAGAGATAGGGTAAGTGGGATAAACAAACAAAGAAAGAGAAATAGAGAAAGAGGGAAATGGAGAATCTATTGCACACGTAACGACTGCTTATAACACACATATAAACACACACACACACACACACACACACACACACACACACACACACACACACACACACACACACACACACACTTGATAATGTCGGCTGCTTGCTCTGTTGACAGATCGTCCACAGCGACGTTGTTGATCTTCACAAGCTGGTCACCAGGGTAAAGTTTGCCATCTGCAGGACCCCCTAAAACCCACACACACACACACACACACACACACACACACACACACACACACACACACACACACACACACTTTTATGTTGGTTAAATGAAAGTGGAAGATCTCCTGCTATAATGCTCAACCCTATTGAGATTGAATTGTTCATGCTGACTGCACCCCAGAAACCTCCTCACCACCACCTATATCAGTGGACTTTACTAACACCCTTGTGAAGGAGCGCAGATCTCCACAAAATCTAGTGGAACATCTGCACAGAAGAGTGGAGCTCAAGAGGAAATGGAGACTCGTAGTGGAATGGAATGTCCAGAGAAAGAAGCACATAGCAATTCAAGTGTCCACAAACTTCTGTTCATATAGTGAATGAAGATGCGAACCTCTGACGATCTCCTCGACCTGCGCCGGCGTCTGATTGGACACGGTGAAGCCGTGAGACATGAGCTCGGGGTCCAGTGGGATCTGAACCGTCACTCTGAAAGCACAGCTTCTCTGAGGACTGGCATCGGCTCCTCGTCCATCTTCGTCTAGCACACGCTCTCTACGGAGACAGAAGGATGAAAAGTTAGTGGTCGATCTCTCTCTCTCTCACACACACACACACACACACACACACACACACACACACACACACACCGACAAAAACACACTTACCTGCTGGTGGACTCTCTGGATCGCCGAAGCCAGCGTCCAACCACCTGCTCTACTTTGCTTGTCCTACGTGATGGAGAACGGCTGCGGTCCCGATCCTCCATTGAGCTACACACACACACACACACACACACACACGCACACACACACACACACACACACACACACACACACACACACAGATTAAAGATGATATGATATACACTCTGAGAGTAATGGAGCACCGCTCAAATCGCCTACGGGAGACTGGAAACGTCCGTGTAAGCAAAACTACTTCTAGATTGCATTAGAGAACTTTATTACTCATGTTCACCGCATCACGAGTGTAGAATAAGCATATGGTGAACCCGACCTTCTCAAGAACTTGCTTTGTGATTGGTCTTTTTTTATGTATTGTGTCCTTCATTTTGACCCCTTGCCAATTATTCAATTACATTAAATTAAAAGTAAAACTCCTCCTTTTACATTTATTTGAAGGGAAAGAACCACATTGGAACAGACTCGAGTATTAAAGCGTAATAGTGGTGATGTACGAGATGTCAGGTCTGTGTTCTTCTCCTGCACATCAGACCTTCATAACGAGGGGTTTCTACAGACACAATGAGAGAACCCTCACTCCACACACGCTTTTACCAGAACATACTCAAGGTACTGAACATGAAAATATTCTGAGAACACACACGTGTAAAATCTAGCTAGCAATCAAGGAAAAATATTTCCAGGAATTTTCAAGACAGGAAACTTTCCATGAGAATTAATGAGAATTAACGAGAATAAACTGGGAATTTACTCAAAAACAATGTACAAGATATCCGTCTTGGTGAGTGTTCATGCAAATTACATAAATATTACATACAGTTTTTTGTATGATCAGATTATGACCAAACAAAACGTTCATATTTGTGTTGTATATTTATATAAATTTGCCCACATTTTTTATCAATTCCCATAAATTCCCGGTAACTTTCAAACTTGGAAAATTTCCAAAATTCCCCAGATGAAGTTCCCATGAAAATTTTGGAAATTTACGAGGAATTTTCCACCCCCATATGAAATCTGCCTGTTTGTTGAAGGTGCTTTATACTGGTCACATCTACTTTACAGCACAGTGAAATTCTTTAGAAGTCACAATGCAGGAAAGAATTTCATCAGAGGAAAAAAATCATCGCAGTGGCCATTAATCGGCTGTCGGTGAACAAACCAGCGATCGGAGATTACAGATTTTATCCTCGGATCATAGGAATAATTTGGGATTTTCAAAATTAGTCTCAGACAAAATTCAAAACAAATCGTGGCCAAAATATAATGAAGTAATAATTCTGCTTATTCTTACATACAGAATAATGATTATCATTGCTCTGGGTCCCTGAGGGCCACATGATGAAGTTTGCTGTGCAAAAAAAATCATTTTTTTGGGTTGCACATGTTCTGTCAGGATTTTGGGATCCTGTCAGGAATTTGTGTTTTACCACCAGTTTCCACCAGATGTCTCCACTGCACCATTACTGCCTCTTAATGGTGATCACCACCACCTGTATCCTATTTCCAACAGTGTGAATTTAAGTGACCTATTGTCTGTGTCTCCATGTCTTCAGCCTTGTCCTGAGTCAATCAACTGTAAGTTTTGGCCCCATTTCTAATCTTCTGAGAAGTTATTTAGTTATTAATTTTTTTTATTGTTAAAAAAATTTGTGCTTTTTCCATGTTTAATCTGTGTTGGTTTTCTTTGCCTTAAAATGCTAAATTAACCTTTGCCTTTTTCTTTTAGTGCATTTCTGTTTTTATTTCAGGGGTCATTAGGGGTCACCACAGCAGCTCATCCGTCTCCATACCCCCCACTGTCCTCTACATCTGCCTCTTTCAACCCAACTACCTGCATGTCTTCTTTAACCACATCCATAAACCTCCTCCTTGGTCTTCCTCTTTTTCTCCTTCCTGGTGGCTCCATCCTCAGCATTCTCCTACTGATATACCCCATGTCCCTCCTCTGCACATGTCCAAACCATCTCAAAAATAAAATACTGTAATGCTGGATCTTGTCCGTAAGAGTCGACTCTGGTTTGGGTTCTGGCCCCGGACGTTTTTTTATACATACATGTTCTAGTTCAGTGAATTATATGAGCGAGGCTCTGTTTACCGCAGCACATGTGACTTTAATGTTGTGTCTGACGTGTAAGATTCATCCTCTACGTTGTGGTACGCCAACGCGCTTTCTGATGGGAATAAAACACAACCGGGATTACTTTCGCTCCCAGAGAGATCGCATCCCACATCCTACAGGCCCTTTAAAAGCACATCATGTCTTATCACCTCATCACATCCCAGACAGCTCGGTGCCTAGATAGAAAGAGCTGGACGTCATGGACATTTTCTGATCTCGGGTTTCCGCTAAATCTGAATAGAACCATTATCCATCTCTATGGGTTGAGCTGTAATGCGAAAGTTATGATAGTCGAAACACTGGAATATATATGCAAGAAAAATAGAAAATAATAAAGAAAACACACCATAGGTGATATAATGACATTTTTCCTGAGATGTCTACATGAGTCTTAATGTTGAAGACCTTTGTAGGTGATCTCCTTTGAATTATACATTATCACACTCTAACCTGTATGTAACCTGAATGCAGATCTTCATGGAGCAGGCATTGTGCACAAGGCCATAGTCATCCTGGAATAGGTTTTAGGTCTCCTAGTTCAAACGAGTAGTTCATGAACGATTCGTTAATTTTGACCGACTCTTTAATGTGACTCAGAAGAACGAGTCGTCTCAAAAAGTGATTCATTTGTTTTCTACTGGAGGTTATGTACAGAAAACAGAACTGAGCAGTTCACCTCTCGAATCTTATAATCCGAGGCGTTCTTTCTTTTATCACTTGACTTCCATAAATACCATGTAGTGCCTAACACAGAAAACAGAACTAAATGACAAAAAATTTTTTTATATTTTGATGAATGAGAGTCAAAGAACCAAATCACTAAAATGATCTAAATTAAATTAGAAAATCCCGACAATTCTGCATATGAAGGAGTGAATGAATGAAGGATGGAAGGAATGAAGACATTTGTTAAAGTCTGCTGAAATAAGTAAAACAGTAAAGTAGATCACTGATTCCTAACCCAGGGTCACAACGCCCACTAGAGGTCGCCAAAGGCACTATTGATTTTCTATTTCTATTTTTTATTAATTTATTAATTTAATTTATAACACGATAAATAATTATTGTTGTGTTTTAACATACATAGAATACAAAACAAAAAATACAACAAAAGATTAATTCTCTGATTAAATGATATCTATATTAAAAGATTTTGATTTGCTCTTGTTGTTTGTTCATCAAGTCTGTTTTCGTGAAACCCTGCATGTTGTGTTATGTTTTTAAGGTAATAAGTGATATGGATAGATTTGTTTGATATTTGCTGCTGTTATTTGTTCATCTCTGTGAGCAACAGTATGGTTTCATGCTGAGGAAGATCACCACAGACGCATTATTTGCTTTGAGAATGTTGATGGAGAAGTATAGAGAAGGTCAGAAGGAGTTGCATTGTGTGTTTGTGGATTTAGAGAAAGCGTACGACAGGGTGGAGAGAGGAGTTGTGGTATTGTATGAGGAGGTCTGGTGTGTCAGAGAAGTATTTGAGGGTGGTGCAGGACATGCATGAGAACAGTGTGACAGCAGTGAAGTGTGCAGTAGGAACGACAGACTGGTTCAAGGTGGAGGTTGGACTGCATCAAGGATCGGTTTTGAGCCCTTTCCTGTTTGCAGTGGTGAGACCTGAGATGTTGTATGGTTTAGAGACAGTGGCATTGAGTAAAAGACAGGAGGTGGAGCTGGAGGTAGCAGAGCTGAAGATGTTGAGATGTTTTTGGGAGTGATGACGATGGACAGGATTAGAAATGAGTTTATTAGAGGGACAGCGCATGTTGTGATATCAGTAGGAGAATGCTGAGGATGGAGACACCAGGAAGGAGGAAAAAAATGGAACCTGTTGGGAAAAAAAATCCTTACAAATAGTTGTAAGTCGTTTAGGTGTTTTTTATATATATATATTTTTTTTTCCTTTCCTTTTCTTCAGTGAAGCAGACGAAACTGGAAATCCGTGCATGAACTCAGTCATCTCCCCAACGTACGATTCAGTACACGGCTTAACAGTACTTTTTTTCCTCATGTTATTCAGGGGGCGTCATTCTGGCAATAATCCGCTCTGTGTTACTTTTTTGAAAATCGCTTTCGTTTCACATCCTGTGTTCGAGCTCACTTAAGGCTTTTATTGGCGCTTGTTTAAAGATGCATACATGAACTGTATACCTTGACATTAAGTGCAGACTGGGATTAAATTGTCTCTCTATCTGTAAATCATCAGATCAATAAAAATGGACTTTAAAAGTTTCGGCTCGCGCTGCGAAACGACGGAGACGCGATTATAAGTGCTTCACGTATATAATTCATTCATTCCTCTCTTCGTTCTCTCTCTATCCATCTTGGGATGTCTGAATCTCTTCCTCTTCTCTCTTCACTCCTGTCTAACTCTTGCGCTCTTTTTTTCCCGCCCGTCCACGATTCGATTAGAGGGCACTGAAGTGAGGTGTAATTCCGTTTCATGCCCACCCCTTCGATTTGAAATGCTCTGAGAGAAAGAGAGAGATTACAGACTCTCAGAGAACGAATGTCTTCCCCCTTGTCTAAGGTTAAACCAAGCAGTTACTGCGAGGCGATGATGCTGAACGTTCGAAAACAAAAACAAAAAAAGGAAAAACAAACAAACAAAAAAAAAAACGTTTTGTTGAGGAAAGGAAATGTGAAACTCTCAATGGGACTGCAACGAGCATGTATGCACTTATACTCGCATCGGGGGATAAAGTGGCAGGCAGACGACCCTGGGGTTTTAGAAGGGTAATTGGGGTAATTGGATTACTCTGGGACAGAATAACTGCGTCACACATAACCTGAGCCGATCACAGGGACACACATACACACACAGTGTGGATGGAGAAACATGGACTTGCTGTATTAGTGGGAGGGGCCTTTCCGCCGTCAATCACATCCAATCAGCCAATCGTACACATCTGTGAGTTTAGGTATGAGAAAGACCATGTGGAACCGGTGTGAGCTCGTTTAGAAACCCCATGCCGTTAGTTATAATGGAGCATTAGAGTAGTGCACAGTGTTTACTGTAAAGCCTTTTATAAGAACAGTGACAGCATGAGTGCAACACAAAGGCTCCTCAGGCGATTACAACAACGATGAAGCGTGTTGTGGAAAAGGAACAGTGAGGGCTCCTCACGATCGCAGCTCGAACAGCCTCGATATTCTCTGCTGTCCAGACCGCTTAACACCATCCCATTCTTCGTAAAGAGCAGAAGGGACACGATCATGACGTCCTGACTGGTAATGACATTGAAATTCCCTTTGTGCAGCATTCACACTATCACCATCTAAATGAGGTTCAGCTCGCACTGGTTCCAAACAAACATCAACGCCCCAGAACTTTCACTTCCGTTCACCACCCTGTACGATATGGTTATATCATCCAAAATGTAGTGAAAAGTTACAGAACAGTGAAGATTATTATAAGAGCAAAAGAATGAGATGTTCAACAGGATCATGTGTGTGTGATGAACATGTTGGCCTTCACCCTCACTGATTGGTATCTGTTGTGTTAGAGAGAAAACCTGATTGCCATCATCCCACAAAATAAAAAAAGTTCAAACACAACGCAATATAACATCAATTGTACATTTTAAAGCATTTAAATTAAGAGAAAGTGTTTGATATAAAGGGAAAGTGATCGTATCTCTGGGTTTGATCGACGCATACGTTTGGCTCCAAAAGGTGCAATTGGCAATTTTTTTTGGGATAGTACAAATAATCACAGATATGTAAAACGCATATTATGACATAAAAATCTAAAGTTTGGGGCTTGGCGTGTTAGCTGAGAGATGGGAGAAAATTTTTCTGGTCCGGAACGTTTGGGAAAAAATCTTTAAAATATTAAAATCAAGTTAATTTAAAAAAAGAAAAGTTTCCTGATTGCACCTGGTGCACGTTTAAAGCAAATCAAGAGGAGCTGATCTGATTGGATATCGCATCAGCATGTTTAACTACACCTCGGAATAAAGAATCGATTTATAACTTAATCGTAGCTTAATAGCAAAACACACACACACACACACACACACACACACACACACTTACTGTTGTGTTTGTCAGAGCTCCATCCAAGAGAAACTGTTGTTCACACTTCACTTTGTACTGCTTTATCCATTAGCGTAGTGTTCTTCTCTCATGCCGCTTCACCGTGAGCATTTATCACACTCTGATATCCATCACGCAGGGTTTCGTTTTCTCAATCCTGAACATTCAGCAGTTTGCCAGCTTTACATCACATTCCTCCATGAAGATCTCATTTCATCTCATCACATCCACGTCCTGCACTCGTAGAACACCCCTCCTCCGTTTCTGCGTCTGAGATGTGAAATATAATAGATCCAAATCACTGATCATATTACGAGACTTCCCTCACGGCGATTAAAACTATACACTGAGAATGAAAGCGAATGAAATAAAAAGCACGTCCCTCAAATGTCCATGAAAATGACCCTGAAAAGATGCTGCGCTCGTGTCTCTCATCAGCATCTCTGAAATGTATTTATGTGTTCCGGTGCGGGACGGGACGGGGGAGTTCATTACGAGCCGAGGATGAGTAATTGATACGCTTTTGTGTGTGTGTGTGTGTGTGTGTGTGTGTGTGTGTGTGTGTGTGTGTGTGTGTGTGTGTGTTTGGGTGTGTGAGGTGGGGGGTTAAGAAATACATCCTCTCACAAAAACAGGTAAAAGGACATGGAGGAGATCATTTAGCACCATGACAGGAAGAGAAGTGAGAAGACACTCCAATCCTCTCACACACACACACACACACACACACACACACACACACACACACAATTATAAATCATTATAAAGTGATTGATGCTAATTCAGAGAGAGAAAAAGAATTAGGATCATAACTCCCTGTGAGGATCTGTTTCAGGAATCTTTTAATTTAAATAAATAAATGCAGGAGACACGTGGTGTAAATAGGATAGAGAGAGAGAGAGAGAGAGAGAGAGAGAGAGAGAGAGAGAGAGAGAAAGCGGGAAAGAAAGAAAGGAAGAAAGAAAGAAAAAGAAAGAAAGGAAGAAAGGAAGAAAGAAAGAAAGAATAAGAAAGAAAGAAAAAAGAAAGAAAGAAAGAAAGAAAGAAAGAAAGAAAGAACAATGGAAAAAGAAAGTAAAGATGAAACAATGAAACAATTAAAGAAAGAAAGAAAGAAAGAAAGAAAGAAAGAAAGAAAGAAAGAAAGAAAGAAAGAAAGAAAGAAGGAAAGAAGGGAAGGAAGTAAAATGAAAAAAAAAAAAAATTAAAGAAAAAAGAAAGAAAAGAAAAAAGGAAAAAATTCTAAAAATTACAAAAGAAAGACAAAAAAGAATGTAAGAAATAAATATGAAAAAGAAAAAAAGGAAGGAAGGAAGAAAGAAAGAAAGAAAGAAAGAAAGAAAGAAAGAAAGAAAGAAAGAAAGAAAGAAAGGCAGTTGAGTGCAGTCCTTTATCCCATTTCCGTTCAGTTATTATGTTGAATTATTAATGTGTCCTCGACAGTCACAGAGCCAAAGCACTGTCCTCTCCTTATTTCTCTCTTTCTCTCCATCTGTCACTCTTTCCTTTTCCTGTTTCCCATCCCTTTCATTCCCTTTCTCATGTTCTCCTTGACTCTGTGAATAACTGTGGATAGTTAATGAAAGGGGGAATACGATCGATCTGGAGTCGAGTGTAAAACCCCGTCTGAGTTTCTTTAGCTTCCTCTTTAGCAGATTTGAGATCTCAGTGCTGAGCTCTAATATAGCAGTGAGGGGATTATTATCTCAGTGCTGAGCTCTAATATAGCAGTGAGGGGATTATTATCTCAGTGCTGAGCTCTAATATAGCAGTGAGGGGATTATTATCTCAGTGCTGAGCTCTAATACAGCAGTGAGGGGATTATTATCTCAGTACTGAACTGTAATACAGCAGTGAGGGGATTATTATCTCAGTGCTGAGCTCTAATACAGCAGTGAGGGGATTATTATCTCAGTGCTGAGCTCTAATATAGCAGTGAGGGGATTATTATCTCAGTGCTGAGCTCTAATACAGCAGTGAGGGGATTATTATCTCAGTGCTGAGCTCTAATACAGCAGTGAGGGAATTATTATCTCAGTGCTGAGCTCTAATACAGCAGTGAGGGGATTATTATCTCAGTGCTGAGCTCTAATACAGCAGTGAGGGGATTATTATCTCAGTACTGAACTGTAATACAGCAGTGAGGGGATTATTATCTCAGTGCTGAGCTCTAATACAGCAGTGAGGGGATTATTATCTCAGTACTGAGCTCTAATACAGCAGTGGGGGGATTATTATCTCAGTACTGAGCTCTAATACAGCAGTGAGGGGATTATTATCTCAGTGCTGAGCTCTAATACAGCAGTGATGGGATTATTATCTCAGTGCTGAGCTCTAATACAGCATTGAGTGGATTATTATCTCAGTGCTGAACTGTAATACAGCAGTGAGGGGATTATTATCTCAGTGCTGAATTGTAATACAGCAGTGAGGGGATTATTATCTCAGTGCTGAATTGTAATACAGCAGTGAGGGGATTATTATCTCAGTGCTGAGCTCTAATACAGCAGTGAGGGGATTATTATCTCAGTGCTGATCTGTAATACAGCAGTGAGGGGATTATTATCTCAGTGCTGAACTGTAATACAGCAGTGAGGGGATTATTATCTCAGTGCTGAACTGTAATACAGCAGTGAGGGGATTATTATCTCAGTGCTGAACTGTAATACAGCAGTGAGGGGATTATTATCTCAGTGCTGAGCTCTAATACAGCAGTGAGGGGATTATTATCTCAGTGCTGAGCTCTAATATAGCAGTGAGGGGATTATTATCTCAGTGCTGAGCTCTAATACAGCAGTGAGGGGATTATTATCTCAGTACTGAACTGTAATACAGCAGTGAGGGGATTATTATCTCAGTGCTGAGCTGTAATACAGCAGTGAGGGGATTATTATCTCAGTGCTGAGCTCTAATACAGCAGTGAGGGGATTATTATCTCAGTGCTGAGCTCTAATACAGCAGTGAGGGGATTATTATCTCAGTGCTGAGCTCTAATACAGCAGTGAGGGAATTATTATCTCAGTGCTGAGCTCTAATACAGCAGTGAGGGGATTATTATCTCAGTGCTGAGCTCTAATACAGCAGTGAGGGGATTATTATCTCAGTACTGAACTGTAATACAGCAGTGAGGGGATTATTATCTCAGTGCTGAGCTGTAATACAGCAGTGAGGGGATTATTATCTCAGTACTGAGCTCTAATACAGCAGTGGGGGGATTATTATCTCAGTACTGAGCTCTAATACAGCAGTGAGGGGATTATTATCTCAGTGCTGAGCTCTAATACAGCAGTGATGGGATTATTATCTCAGTGCTGAGCTCTAATA
>JBCEWE010000445.1:84935-102435 GCA_039877035.1 Silurus lanzhouensis
AAGTTTGTGAAACCGGCAAAAACCCAGGAAAAATTCATAAATTAGCCGCATCGTTGTTTAAGCCGCGGGGTTCAAAATGTGGGAAAAAAGTAGCAGCTTATAGTCCGAAAAATACGGTATTTTTTTCTTCTTCTAAGATTAATTGTAAAATGTTTTTGAACAAATTAAAGATCCCATTTTAAAGGATTACTTTAATACTGTGTCTTTTATTTTGGCCGTGTTGATGGTTAATGCAATTTTAGGAAATAAAATCTCACAAATCTACTGTTTTTTTCTGAGGACTTGTGAATCTTTAAGCTGCGTTCAATACAAGTGAAATACTCAAGACAGAAGAAGTTCAAAACAGAAACTCGAAAATTTTTACTCAAGTCATATTGGAATTAGTGAATTTGAACAAAAGTTTGTAGTAAAAGAACTGTACTTTTAATCAGGTATGTTTTTTCAGGTACTGTTTTACACTACTGCTAAACTGCCATTTTACAATGTTGAAAGCTTGGAATTAAACCTGAAATGATAAATTTTGGAGATTTATGTGTGATGATGTGTGATGGAGATTTATGTGTATTTATATAATGGATCATTTATTTTTATCAGTAAACAAAAACAGAATAAAAATACAAATCGAATCAATAATTGTTGTGACCAGCCCCTGGTTTTCGATTACTTTTGCACTTTGTACACGTTGCACAAACTCAGGGATTTTGTAGGATCAAGTCACGTTTCTGATTCACCGATTCCACCAAGTAGATCCCAATGATCATGTTTCATATGTAGGTTAAAACACAGTAATTAACTGTAAAAAAAACAGCAGTATAGGAGCTTCAATCTGGGTGAGGAGTCAAACTCTGCTACTAAGATGAGGGTGTGGAAGTCATGTCCCAGGTCCTACACCATAGCAAGACTGAGCAAAACAACAAGACACAAGGAAGGTCTCCTGCATCAGCAAGGTCTCTCGAAGCAGACTGGGGTTTTAAGCTTCATGCTATTTTTAGGGCGCACTAAGAAAAGGGCGATCTTGACGAGCAGAGATGCAGTGGTTGGTCACTTAATGCATGATGAAGATGAAAGACACATCATGCTTACTTCTGTTCAACATCAGATGTTCAGCAGTGCGAAGAGCAAAGAAGTGGTGAAAAACAGTGAGAGCCTGATGCACCATTTACCGTCTGGAGAAGTCTGGCCAGAAGTGGTCATCATGGGAGAATTGCCAAACCTCAAACATGGAAACATGACTAAGTACCTCAACCATGCATGAAAACACAGGAACTGAGAAGCAGAAAAATGGCAGCAGGTGTTTTGGACTGATGAGTGAAAATCCGAAATATTTGCTGTGACAGGAAAATTGTTTGTTGAAGTTGTACTTGAAAGTGGTACAACAATGAGTGTCTGTGGGTAACAGTGAAGCATGGTGGAGGTTTCCTGCAGGTTCGGGGGATTAATGGTGTCCCTAATGCTGAGAAATACATGTAGATATTTCTCCATCACGCAGTACCATCAGGGAGGCGTCTTACTGGCCATGAATTTATTTTGGCAGCAGGACAACACCAAACATACAGCCAGTGGTATTAAAAACTTCTTGCAGGCGGGATTTGCATCTTCAGAACAACAAGGAGTCCTGATCTCAATATGATCAAGTCTATCTGGGATTATGAAAAGACAGGATTTGAGGAGCCTTCATCCACAGAAGATCTGTGGTTAGTTTTCCACAGAGTTCCTTTAAAAAAACAAGCAAGAAGAACTGATGCTGTTTTTCACATCAATTATTCCTGTATCGTTTTTAATAAACAACATTCCAGCTTATTTATTTGCCCTACATATAACCGAGTCGACTCTTGCGATTCAGCGAAAGGAGCCGACTATTTCGGTTCCCTAACTTCACCCTGCTATAGTTTTTATTATAGTAGCGAAAGCTTGCATTATTTTTCCTTGCATTTGATCGTTTTTTCATGTAATATCTTTATTATGTATTATTATTATCAAAATTCACAAAAGCAGTTCATATTTTACACCTCATATATGCGAGTCGACTCTTTCGGTTCAGAAAAAAGAGCCGACTCTTTCGTTTCCCTCATTTCTCGCTAACGTTTCTTTATTTATAAACCGGAAAGTTTGCATTATTTTTCCCTGTAAAATATTATTTACATTTTATTGATACTGTTTTGCAGGCAGAGGTTCAAACCAAATATTGATTTTATATATATATATATATATATATATATACAGATAGATAGATAGATAGATAGATAGATAGATAGATAGATAGATAGATAGATAGATAGATAGATAGATAGATAGATAGATGACATACAGAATGATAATGCCCAGATACACATTTATACACTATTAAAATCATTTTAAATGTTAATTTAACACACATTTCTCCTTTTTTCAGCTTCATACTTACAATGGAATATACAATATATAAAATATTTGTATAAACTCACCTTTAATGCGTGTATTTGACTCCTCGGGTCCCAGAATTATCTGTAAACATACAGGTCTATAATAAACTGTAAAAGAGGGAGAGCCGCGCGCGCGGGAGGAGCTCCAGACGGGAAAGACGGGGACACACACACACACACACACACACACCACAAATGACCACCAGGCAGCAGTAGTTACACTGTTGATTTTCCCTTTTAAAATGAGTCAAATGACATGACTCGGCTCATCAAAAAAAAAAAAAACGACTCATTCATTTCAGCCAAATCCTCCCTAAAATCTTTTTATTGTAAACCTGAAAATGTTGTTTTTCTGGACATGTGTTACTTATAAACTTACTTATCAAGATAGCAGCTCATATTTTAAATCTCATATACGCTCGATTTATAAACCCAGCCATTAGGGTTGCACAAGTCAGGTCACTCTTAGTGCCGATCCCAAGCCCGGATAAATGGGGAGGGTTGCGTTAGGAAGGACATCCAGCGCAAAACATGTGCCAAATCAAATATACGGATCACGAATTAGAAGTGTGACAGCAGTGACGTGTGCAGTAGGAAAGACAGACTGGTTCAAGGTGGAGTTTGAGGTGGACTGCATCAAGGATCGACTCTGAGCCCTTTCCTGTTTGCAGTGGTGATGAACAGGGTCTCTGTGGACTATTATGTTTGTGGATGATTGTTATTTGTGGTGAGAGTGGGGAGCAGGTTGAGAAGAGCCTGGAGAGGTGGAATTACACGCTGGAGAGAAGGAGAATGAAAGTCAGTAGCAGTAAGACAGAGTACATGTGTGTGAATGAGGGCAGTGGAGGGGAGCGGTTACAGGGAGAAGAGGTGGAGAAAGTGGAGGAATTCAGGTACCTGGGATCAACAGTGCAAAGTAATACAATACCACAACTCCTCTCTCCACCCTGTCGTACGCTTTCTCTAAATCCACAAACACACAATGCAACTCCTTCTGACCTTCTCTATATTTCTCCATCAACATCCTCAAAGCAACAGCCATGACACTATATAATCATGCATTTTTTTGGTTGTTGGTGGTGCCCCCTGTTGGTGAAAATTTTCCAATTAGTGATTTTTACTTTTGACAAACCAGGGGGCGCCTTTTTTCTTTTTAACCTTTCGGTTCAGCTAAAAGAGCCGATTCACAAATGTGAGCTGTATATTGTATAAAAACAAATATCATTTTAACCTCTGAGTGTTTTTTTTCGAAATTGTTTGAGATATTTTGAATTTTTCTTGCAAAATAACACGACTTTTCAACTTCTTTGTTTCACCACAAAAAAAGCCGAACTGAAGAGAAGAGCCGACTCTTTTTTTTTCAAACGACACATCACAAAAATCTCGGCTAAATTACTTTAACAAGTGTTTTACAGCGACTTGAGATTTCCTTCAGTGCGCATTCTCCTTACACATAAAATCTTAATTTTATAATCGGCAACATCGCAATGCAAAGTGACTCGATTATCCGAGTCGGTTCATCAGAGGAAGCTTCAAAAAGAATCGACTCTAAGAGTTGAAACCTTACCAAAAGACGCCTTGCACCTCAACTAAAGTGTACATTTAGCTTTTTTATTTGTATATTTAACAATATTTCGAAGTATTAATTTAATAAAAGTGACAGTGACTAAAAATACTCCCATTTATAAACAAGATCGATTCTTTAGATATGACCATATCGACTATTGAATGATTATAGATATTCTATAGATGTTTTTTTCTTCTTTTATGTTAAATAGCGTAAAAAAAAACAGTTATGGTGCCATTTTATAGTATAAAATATGTAGAAATTAGGAAACAATTTCCTAAAATTAATCTCGTTCATGTCGAAAAACATGCGTGCAATTGAAACAATACAACCGATCTTTAAAAGCATATAAATATATAGATATTTTTTAAAGAAAATTATTTAATTGTTTGTTTTTTATTATTATTAATTCAAATTCGAATATTGTTTTTAATACGCCAGGCGCTAATGTACATTGAGAGCTCGGTGCAGCGAACAAACCACCAAAGAAGAAGAATAAACCAAATCTCGCGATACTTGGCCGGGCTGAATTTCAAACATCACCAAATTACGCGGCGAGTGCACTACTTCGAGTGTTAGTCGCCATCTTAAGTGCGAAGCTCCTAGCGCTTAGAGATAGTGCGCGAGGATGGATTTGCGACGCGCCCTCCTGGAGCAGACGCACAGCTGAGGCTATTTAAAGGGCTTCGAGTGTCAACAACGCGTGCGATTTCCTCAAAGCCTGAGGTAAAAGATGATTCGGAGCTGAAATGCAGTGTAACTTTGAATAAATAATGCAGGTAAAAACACGCGTGTCCGACGTGTTAATGCGTGTCAGGGGATATATTTCGTGGATAAACCCGAGCTCGGGGCTGCAGAGTCACTGGCTAACTGCTACCCAGCCCCGGATATTCCTCTGTCCGCCAACAGCTGGGATTATTTACCGCAACACTTCCGGATCGGAGATTCTACACGTTATAATGATGTTAATAACGCGTTTGTGGTTGAATTGTGGGGTTTTGATCATGAAGCATATCCGGGGTTTGATAAGTGTTTCAGCACCTGCTGGATCAGACACGGGCCTGGGGAGGAAAATATCAAAAAAATAGGAAGGAAATGAAAATAAAAACGTATGTCCTCGTGCACAGGACATTCACATCTTGCCCCAGGTTACCCCCACCACCACCACCACGTGACGTCACGGGATCCCCCCCGTGGTCTTTTCCTCCATTAAGGTTAAAACGTAAAGGGGATTTTTTTTTTGGTCATATGGTGAAATTCGTGTTTGTTTTTTTTTCCTATTCAGCGTTGATATGAAGCGCAAATGGTTAAGGGCCTTACTCAAGGGCCCGAGTCGTTCCATCTCCAAACCACATCTACCGCTTTCAAATCAACCGCCTGCATGTCTTCCCTCACCACGTCCATAAACCTCCTCGTTTCCTCCCTCCTCAGCGTTCTTCTACACATATATTAACCCATATTTCTCTCTTTCACCTCGTCTGGTGTCAAAAAAAACGTCCCACCTTCATCCTGGTCCCTTTGAATAAACTCATTTCTAATCCTGTCCATCCTGGTCCCTGTCCCTCCATCTCTTCTCCTCGACACGTCCGTTGCTCCCATGTATAGTGTCCTTGTTGTTTTGTGCTCATATGATGATGATGATGGTGGTGTTTTCCTCTGCGCAGGAAGGAAAGACGGGCCGTGATGGCGGGTGTCGGAGCGAACGCCTCCGCAAATCCCGCCTGCAAGATTATGACTTTTCACCCGACCATGGAGGAGTTTCGGGATTTCAATAAGTATCTGGTGTACATGGAGTCTCAGGGAGCGCAGAGGGCTGGTCTGGCGAAGGTCTGTCTCCCACACACACACACACGTTTCTTGCCGTATACAAAACTCATGTCGTTATCTTCCATCTTCATTCTGCACAAAAATCTGCTTATCAGATCTTTTCAGATCTAAAGAGCTTTTGAGATGAATCTTTCACGCTGACTGCACCCTAGGAACTTCCTCACCTCACTTTACTAACACCCTAGACAGAAAAACCGCTAGTTGAACATCTTGAGAATGTGGAGTGAGATGTTCAGAAAGAAGCACGGTCACGTGTCCACTAACATTTGTCCATATCGTGTACATGTTTACCCGAAACTAATGCAAAACAAAAAACAAAAACAAGATGATTCATTTCCTAAACGAGGACCAGTCAGAATCAGATCGTGGTCTGTGTCGTCGCAGGTGATCCCGCCGAAGGGCTGGAAGCCGAGACGCACCTACGACGACATCGACGACCTGGTGATCGAAGCGCCCATTCAGCAGATGGTGGCCGGCCAATCAGGGCTCTTCACTCAGTACAACATCCAGAAGAAGCCGCTGAGCGTGCAGGAGTTCCGCAGGCTGGCCAATAGCGACAAGTGAGACACACACACACACACACACACACACACACACACACACACACTTGCATTTTGACCAATCAGGTTGCAAGTCAGACATTTAAAAAAAAATTTATTACAATCTTATAAGAAACCGATCTGAGCTCGGGTTCAGACGGTGGGCGTGGGCTGAACTTTAAGGGGCGGAGCTATACGTTAGAATAGTAACTGTTTGTTGTTTATTTGGGCAGAATTTCTTGCTAAGAATCAATTCCAGGCAAAATACACGTTTATTTGAATCACAGGTACTGCACCCCTCGCTACCTGAACTACGAAGATCTCGAGAGGAAGTACTGGAAGAACCTGACGTTCGTGCCCCCCATATATGGTGCAGATGTGAGCGGGACGCTGTACGACGAGGTCGGGCTGTAAAACAAAAATATTTCAGATGTTTCCAGATGTTCATATAAAGTTACATGTTATACAAGTGTATTGTGTGTGATGTTAGGACGTTGAAGAGTGGAACATCGGCCACCTGAACTCCATCCTGGACGTGATCGAGGAGGACTGCGGCGTCTCCATCCAAGGTGTGAACACCCCCTACCTGTATTTCGGCATGTGGAAGACGAGCTTCTCCTGGCACACGGAGGACATGGACCTCTACAGCATTAACTACCTGCACTTCGGAGAACCCAAGTCCTGGTTAGAAACACGTTCTCTCCTGCTGATTCAATGGATCAGGACGGTGTGGAGCTTCCAGTTTAGATCAGATCAACTGTGTTTCTCTATCGTTTCAGGTACGCCATTCCTCCAGAACACGGAAAGAGACTGGAGCGATTAGCTACAGGTACGTGTCCTGATACGGCCAAAAAAAGTGTTCCTATTGTAACCATAGAAACCATAGTTCATTTTAAGTTCTCGAAGAGAAGAAGGAACTGAAAAAAGCAAATGAAAAATTTTCTATGGACCTTTCTTGAGGAACATTCCCCCTTTCTTTCTTCACTCACACAAAACAAACCTCGCTCGTGTTTCTTCTGAGATGAATCCAGGTGGAAAACGGCTTGAGGAACCTTCACCTGGAGAAAAAAACCACCACACAGTCTATGGTTCCTCCTGATAAGAACTATCTTTGGAGATGCCCAATAGGTTCCTGTGGAAACAAATGCACCTAATTATTATTATTATTATTATTATTATTATTATAATTAACATCACATTATTATGAAACTGGTCCAGATATGAGGGACCTTCTAACAAGCATGAAGAGTAGGAATCATTTTCAGCATTATTATTATTATTGTTTTTTTTTTTTTCTCGCAGGTTTTTTCCCCAACAGCTTTAAGAGCTGTGAAGCTTTTCTCAGACACAAGATGACCCTCATCTCACCTTCTGTCCTGAAGAAATACAGCATCCCGTTTGACAGGGTATCACTCAGACGCTTTGTAGCGTAGCTAACGGTAATAACGTGCAGCTGACGTGTATTTAGGTGTAACTGTGAGTTTGTGTATCAGATAACGCAGGAAGCCGGCGAGTTCATGATCACGTTTCCGTACGGCTACCACGCCGGCTTCAACCACGGCTTCAACTGCGCCGAGTCCACCAACTTCGCCAGCCTGCGCTGGATCGACTACGGCAAACTCGCCATTCAGGTGCGTTATAGATGGAAGACAGTGATTCTATGACTAATGTCTTTTATACAAAGACACAGGACTTGTTTGGGTGTGTGGGGGTCACCTCCAGAAAAACTAAACTGGAGACTGAAGTCCATGTGTTTCTTGTCTTCTTCCCCTCCACAGTGCACATGCAGTAAAGACATGGTGAAGATCTCCATGGACCCGTTCGTGAAACGTTTCCAACCAGACCGCTATCAGTTGTGGACGCAGGGTAAAGACACCTGCTCGATAGACCACACCCTGGCCACGCCCAGCTCCACGCCCGAGCTCCAGACGTGGCTCCAGAGACGCCGCAGGACAAAAACCAACAAGAGGTACAAAAATGCTGTCGTTATAAATGAGATCGTAAGGAGAAGTCGTTCTCCGTACGCTCCTCACTGTCTCTCGTCTCGCAGGGCGAGCTACCCGTGCACACGCTCCAAACGACTGAAAACCGTGCAGCCGTCGCTCGTCACGGAAAACGCCGCGAGAAGGACGAGTGACTGCGAGGAGAAAGAGGAGGAGGATCAAATCCCTCACGACGCATCGCACGTCTCAGGTTATACACGTGATTTTGCGCTTTTCTTTTTTTCTCTTTTGAGAAATATTACTAAACCTTCTCCTCGCTTTGTGCCGGTTTAGAAGGGCCCGCTAGTCTGTGCCAACAGATCTGCTTCGTCAAGGTCACACGAGTTGAGAGCAATTTATTGGCCCAGTCGTCTGAAAGAGTCCGGCCCCAAGCCCCGCCCCCTGCAAGAGAAGCCTCAGGATCCAGAAAGGCTCTAACCTCTGCTGTTGAAGCTTCCGGTTCTGCTATGGATGACACGCCTGAACGCGTTGCCAGATCCTCGTCAAACCGCGGTAAAGCGAATCCGTCTGCCGTAAAACCCACCGGGACACCAGGCACCCGTGAATCGGCAGAACATTCCGGAGCTCCTTCATCCGACATGCCTCTCCTCACTCCTGAGGTCACGGAGGATCCTGAGGGAAGGAAATCTCCCAACATGTCGTCAGAAATGCCTTTACTAACACTCGCAGTCCAGTCCGGGGAAAACAACACGGTTCCTCGTTCTAGAGAACCGGAAAAATCCGCCTCGGGTCATCTTGGTGAAGCTAGCTCCAAAGCTCCTTCACTCGATTGGTGCTCGAATCCGTCACAAGATGTCGGGAGATCTCTCGGCTCTGATCCGGATGCTAACAAGGAGCTCCACAGGAGGAAAAAAAGAGATAGAGGTAGATCAGTGTCGAATATCTCGCATTACCCAGAATCCAGTACCGAACTTTCCAGAAGTAGCTCGGTGAAGGATTCTTCGTCTTCGTTCACCACCACCACGGAGTCTCCTTCCACGTCTTACGACCCGACCCCTCTCGACGAAGCCGACTTCACGTCTTCTGCATTACCCAACCTCTTTGAAGACTGGAAGAACATGAGCTACCAAAACGCAGAAGATCTCACGGTGCCTTATGCCTTGTGGGAGGAGCCTCGGTGCCAGCAAGTGAAGTGCCCCGATCCTTCGGACTTTCTGGAGAAGAGCCTAACGTTTACTGATCTGGAGTCCAGCGCGGTCCATCGCTCAGGTACGGAGCTCCTCGGTTCTCCGGACAGGCCCTCGAGGTCGGACAGCAGCAGCGAGTCTGGCGAGGAGAACTCCATGAGCGAGACGGAGTACGGAGATTCGGGAACCGAGCCGGGAGAAATCCGTATAGTGAGTACTCAAACGGTCTTGAAATTAACCCAAAGTGACCATGATGTCATCACGTCCTGCATTAATGCATCCGATGTTTTAGCAGTACACCACGCCCATGGCCAAGAGAAAGACGACCAAAAGTTGGCGCCACCCTTTGAGGAAACCCACTGCCAGGGCGGTTCCCAGTGCCGTCAAGCAGCAAGACAACAGTGATGATGGTAGGTTTTAAATTAGTAGAACTTACTTTATCATTTACCCTATAGCAGCTATAGGATATCTTACAGTATCTCACAGTATCTCACAGTATCCCCAGTGCACCCCTCACATTTCATCATCCATTTAATATCTTCTCAAGAATTTATAAATAAATATTTTGTTGTTGCTGGGATCCTCTTCCACTCCTCCATAATGACATCACCGAGCTGCTGGATGTTACACATATGTAGCTTCTCCACCTTCTGCTTGAAGATCCCCACAGATGCTCAATAGAGGGTTCAGGTCTGGAGACATACTTGTCCACTTCATCACCTTCAGCTTCCTCAGCAGGGCATCTTGGCGGTGTGTTTGGGGTCGTTATCATCTTGGAAACCTGACGTTCTGCCTATTTTCTGAAAGGAAGAGCATCATGTTCTGCTTCAGAATGGCACAGTACATGTTGAAATCCATGTTTCCCGCAGCTCCACAGTACCAGAAGCATTCACGCAGCCCCCGACCATGATGCTACCACCACCATGCTTGACTGTAGGGAGGACAATCTTCTTGGTTCTCCCCACCAGGGAGTCACCACACATGCTGGACACTCATCAGACCATGGGACATGGTTCCAGGACTTCATGATCTTGAGGTCTTTCTTGTGAGCAGCTTCAGAAGATGCTCCTTCTGTTGCAGTGTGAAGTCTGAGCACTGACGAGCTGAACTTCCGCTTCTGCAACCTCTAAAGCAATGCTCATGCATCTGTTTTTTTTGAAGCAGCTTCTGCACCTGATGCACAGCACCAGGACTCGACTTCTTTGAAGGACCCTTGCGAGGTCTGGAACCCGCTCTTGGAAAACCTCTGTATGACCCTGAAGACTACTGTAACTCAGGATCAGGCAGTGAGGAATGAAGTACACAAAGCGTTTAGTTTATAAAAGTAGAGATACTGTAGTTAAATGTGTTCCTTCAAATGTACTGAAGTTTCCAGAGTAGTGATTAATTATAACTATAATGTTCCTATGATCATTTTAGTCACATGACTCTTTACTTAATCGACTCAGATTATGTGTAAAGACTCGAATGTGGAAAAGTCGGGTGTCCCAATACTTTTGGAGAATGTAAAATTATACGTGTGTGTGTCAGAACATATAGAAGAGTGCAGCGCGGAGGAAGAAATGCCGGAGGCCGAGGTCTGGGCGAGACCCCTGGTTCATCTGTGGCACAGCAGGAAGTCTCACTTCCCGTCGGAGAAGGAGTACAACATCGCGGCGGCGAAGGCGGCGCCGCACTGCGCCATATGCACGCTGTTCATGCCGTACTATCAGGTAAAAAAACACACACCCCTGTGGTGTTCTATCAGCCGTCTGGAACAGAAGCGAGAAACAGGGGTCCAAACACGCCACGATTACGCTTCACACAATGCAAACTTCTCTCACCAGCCCGAAGAGACGAAAGACGAAAGCAGGCCAAAGGCCACGGCGAGGTCGCGACCTCTGATTCCTGAAATCTGCTTTGCGTACCGTGAAGGCTCGTGTCCCCCAAACACACTTCTGGAGGAAGATGGATCCAGTCCTCTGGTGGCCTGTCAACGCTGCTGCGTTCAAGTTCATGCCAGTGCGTATATACACACACACACCACACACACACACACACACACACACACGCAAAATAACAACCTTATATTATGTATTATTTCCCCACTCTGTCCAGGTTGCTATGGCGTCGCTACTCATGATGTCATCCAGGAGTGGACATGTGACCGATGTTCCTGTGGGGATCTGAGCGCTGTACGTCTTCACTCACATGGATGTTCTATCAAAAAATCTTAACAAAAAAAGTTTCTTATAGTGTGTGTGTGTGTGTGTGTGTGTGTGTGTGTGTGTGTGTGTGTGTGTGTGTGTGTGTGTGTGTGTGTGTGCGTGCGTGCGTGCGTGCGTGCGTGCGTGCAGGAATGCTGTTTATGTAACCTGAGAGGTGGGGCATTGAAAAGAACAACAGACAACAGGTAGAAAATCTCTCTTTTTTTTTTGTTTTTTTACCACACACACACACACACACACACTCTCTCTCTCACTGGTTACGTTGTTGGTGTGTGACGTGTTCCAGATGGGCCCATGTGATCTGTGCTGTGGGTCTTCCTGAGGTCAAATTCATTGATGTGGTCAAGAGAAGTCCCATCGACATCAGCGCCGTTCCTGCACAGAGATACAAGCTGGTACACACACACACACACACACACACACACACACACACACACACACACACCGACGCAGACGTTTTGACCCGAATCATTTCTATACCGATAAACACACACACGTCTCGTTCCCGTCCCTGCAGAAGTGTATATACTGTCACAAACGGATGAAGAAGTTGGCAGGCGCTTGTATCCAGTGCTCCTGTGGGCGTTGCCCGACCTCCTTCCACGTCACCTGCGCTCACGCCGCGGGCGTCGCCATGGAGCCGGACGACTGGCCGTACGTGGTGTTCATCGTCTGCCACAGACACCAGTCGCGGAGCTCCGGCACCGTGAGTACTTCAGCACCCTTTTCCTCCTTATGAGATAAAACTCCACCTACAGCAATTTTCACTCTGAAAAAAAACACTTCTTCTTCTCCCAGAAATCGAGGGTGAGCCGAACAGAGCTGAAGCAGGGCCAAACCGTGATCGCTAAGCACAAGAACCTGCGCTACTACAGCTGCCGCGTGGCGAACGTCACCGCACAGACCTTCTACGAGGTCATGTTCGACGATGGATCCTTCAGCAACGACACCTTCCCTGAAGATATTGTAGTGAGTGTGCGTGTGTGTGTGTGTGTTATATATAATATGCCGCTTCAGCGTGTCTAACACTTCTCCTCACTCACTCACACAGAGCAGAGACTGCATTCAGCTCGGACCACCGGAAGTCGGCGAGGTCGTGCAGGTCAAGTGGCCTGACGGGCTTTTTTATGAGGCTAAATACCTGGGCTCTAACACCACGTACATGTATCAGGTACACACACACACACACACACACACACAGAGATTTATGTATGAATGAAAATATCACACTCTTCCATAGAAAACAAATCTACATTTCTGACCAATCAGAATCCAGGAATAAGTTGTGTTCATCTCTCTCTTTTTTTTCTTTTCTGTGTTTCTATACAAGGTGGAGTTTGAAGATGGTTCTCAGGTCCTGGCTAAGAGAGAGGACATTTACACTCTGGATGAAGACCTGCCCAAAAAAGTCAAAGGCCGTCTCGTAAGTCACTTGCGTACAAAACTTGTGTAGAAGGAGGTGATGAGGTCACGAGTGTAGGAGGCGGCCATCTTCATTACAACTTGTGCTTATTTGCATAATTCTAGTGTGTGTATGTGTGTGTATGTATGTATATATAAAAGGTATTTGCATATTGGTATCTGATTGGCTGTTATAATTTATGAGGCTAAATCACGCCAAGGTCACATGATCATGGGCCAATTCTTGTTTTTGGCCAAAAGTAAAGACACCGTGTGTGTGTGTGTGTGTGATTTGCAAACTCGCCATCATCAAGTGTCTGGATATGTCACGTCCAGTAACTGGATCAGATTGTGATGTGAGGAGATCAGACTCGGCTACGCAAGTCGTTAGATGTTCAGGAGCTCGTCGGTTGTTGTTCCTTTTGTTTCCTCGCAACAAAATAGTGAACGAGTGGAAGAAGGTTCTGTGGATGGATGAGTCCTGATATTGTGTGTGTGTGTGTGTGTGTGTGTGTGTGTGTGTGTGTGTGTGTGTGTGTGTGTGTGTGTGCGCGCGCAGTCTACAGCTTCCAGTATGCGGTTTGAAGACGCTTTCTTCACCACTCAGAGTGAGAGTAAAAGGCAGCGCACACCAAACTCTCGTTTCCAGAACGACTACGTGGCCGATCCGAATCCCCGCACGTCCACCTGCAGCAAAACCAACTGAGAGAGAGAGAGGGAGAGAGAGAGAGAGAGAGGTAGAGAGAGGTAGAGAGAGAGAGAGAGAGAGAGAGAGAGAGAGAGAGAAAGGTAGCTGAAAACTGTGATGTTTTTTTTCCCCCTCATTGTATAAACACACTTCTAGTCTGAGTTTGTTGAAGGTTATGAAGTCTGAGATGGACAAAATCATTTTTTTTTTTTTTTTTCCGCTTTTAATTTCTTTCCTCGAACAACGGCGAAGCATTAAACTACGGGAATAACGTCGTGTCCCTCCTGTGTATGATCTCCCTTCTCCTCGCTGTTCCAGTTCGCTCGAATCTGCACGTGTGGTCCCCCCCCCCCCACTAACACTACTCCTGTCATTGATCCTGCTTTTATATCCAGCTGTTTTTGGGGGATTTATTTTTTTTTTCTTGGACAAAAAAGTTGCTACTGACGGCCTCTAAAGCACATTTTATCCCCACTTTTATTTTCTGAGTTTTATCTTTTTATTTATTTGGAATTTGATTTAATTTTTTAGTGGTGCTCAAATCTGTAAAGGAAATGAAAGATATCTGTATGGAAGTCTGAATTATTGATATTTGAATAAACATACATGTGAATATCCAGCAGGGGTTTTATTTACTGACAAACGAGTCCAGGGTTTAGTGGGATTTCTAGTAGCGTCTGTCTGTCTGTCTGTCTGAGATCATCCCCCCAATCAGCCTTCAGTAATGTCCTACCTGAATCAATCCACCTTCTGATTCCCATCATGAGGTCACTGATGTAGAAAGCATCAGTGTTGTAGAGAAGTGCAGTGGAACAGAGTGCAGCATCACACACACGAATCTCATACAGTGAGAAACACAATAAACACAATTCAACACACGTCTCCTTTCACTGGAGCCACAACTGTACCTCCACATGCATCATCTCCATAACGAGCATCGATCTTCACCCCCTGTGCAGTGGTGAAAGCTGTTCATCTCAGCAGGACTCACAGCAGGATCTGATGTAACATCTCTAAATGAAACTTGCGGTGGTACAACAGCATTAAAGAGAAACACTATCCAATCAGAAACGACCCGGTCCTGATTTATTACATATTCAAACTTCATTCATATTCTGATAGAGCTGAGAGAGAGTCTATCTATCTGTCTATCTGTCTGTCTGTCTATCTATATCTATCTATCTGTATCCATCTGTCTGTCTGTCTGTCTCTATCTATCTATCTGTATCCATCTGTCTGTCTGTCTGTCTGTCTCTATCTATCTATCTATCTATCTATCTATCTATATCCATCCATCTGTCTGTCTGTCTGTCTCTATCTGTCTGTCTGTCTGTCTCTATCTATCTATATCCATCCATCTGTCTGTCTGTCTGTCTCTATCTGTCTGTCTGTCTGTCTCTATCTATCTATCTATCTATCTGTCTGTCTGTCTATCTATCTGTATCCATCTGTCTGTCTGTCTGTATCTATCTATCTATCTATCTATCTATCTGTCTGTCTCTATCTATCTATCTGTCTATCTATATCTATCTATCTATCTATCTGTCTGTCTGTCTGTCTCTATCTATCTGTCTATATCTATCTATCTGTATCCATCTGTCTATCTATCTGTCTGTCTCTATCTATCTATCTGTCTGTATCTATCTATCTATCTATCTATCTGTCTGTCTCTATCTGTATCCATCTGTCTGTCTGTCTGTCTCTATCTATCTATCTATCTATCTATATCCATCCATCTGTCTGTCTGTCTCTATCTATCTATGTCTGTCTGTCTATCTATCTGTATCCATGTCTGTCTGTCTGTCTGTATCTATCTATCTATCTGTCTGTCTCTGTCTGTCTGTCTCTATCTATCTGTCTGTCTGTCTGTATCTGTCTGTCTATATCTATCTATCTATATCCATCCATCTGTCTGTCTGTCTCTATCTATCTATCTATCTATCTATCTCTATCTATCTATCTGTCTCTATCTGTATCCATCTGTCTGTCTGTCTGTCTCTATCTGTCTGTATCCATCTATCTATGTCTGTCTCTCTCTCTCTCTGTATCTATCTATCTATCTATCTGTATCTATCTATCTATATCTATCTATCTGTATCCATCTGTCTGTCTGTCTGTCTCTATCTATCTATCTGTCTGTCTGTCTGTATCCATCTATCTATCTATCTATGTCTGTCTCTCTCTCTATCTGTATCCATCTATCTGTCTGTCAATATCTATCTATCTATCTATCTATCTATCTATCTATCTATCTATCTATCTCTATCTGTATCCATCTGTCTGTCTCTATCTGTCTGTCTGTCTGTCTGTCTCTATCTATCTATCTATCTATCTATCTATCTATCTATCTATCTATCTATCTGTCTCTATCTATCTGTATCCATCTATGTCTGTCTCTCTCTATCTGTGTCAATATCTATCTATCTATCTATCTATCTATCTATCTATCTATGATATCAGTATTATATATTATACTAGTATTATAATATATTAAACACAGACGCTAAACTTCAAAAGTATTGGCACCCCACAGTGAAAACGAGCAGCCTGTAAATATCATTCCAAACAATAATAAATCACACGATTCTGTACATTTTTATTTGAACTCTTCCTTATTCCATGTTACCTTTACTTCCTAAAATAACACTTTTGGGAAGTAACTGGCAACCCTGTGCAATCAGATGTACTCAGAGATTGCAAAAAAAAAAAAAATTTTTATATATATATATATATATACATATACACACACACACACACACACACACACACACACACACACACAGGTTTTATATCTTTGTTATTCATCACAAAACCTTAAAGTTGATCTCAGGCGACATTCTCGTCTCTTTATCCCGACAGCGTGGGAGAAAAGAACAGAGCAATTTCACTCGTTTATCTGCCAGCCGTTCTCTCTCTCTTTTTTTCCCACCTCAATCAGGCACTTGTGTTTGTTTGATGTTTAGCTGATGGCACCTGCGATTAGCATTTTCAGGAGAGGAAAAAAAACCCATCAACACTGGCGGCCTTATCGGCAGAGCGCTGATCAAAAATAAACAAAGGAGCAAAGAAAGAAATCTCAGTAATGAAGATAACATCAGAGCACAACGTCATTTCTTTAAAGAATTCACAAATGTAGCGCAGAGAAAGCGACAGATTATTTCAGAAGAATAGCTCACGTGTCTCGACTGTGGAGAAAAAAAATTATAACCTAGCTCTTTTTAACATCTGTAAACATCTGTCATCTCCACACTGTAGATTAGACTCGTGGTCTTCATCCACACTGTAGATTAGATTTTCTACACTTTTCTGGCCACAAGCTTCAGGATCTTGAATTGTTGGAACCTGATTGATGGTCACATTTTTCAAGCATGTAGGAACATCTGGAGCTTTTTGGAGGAAAAAAGAAAAAGAAGTGAATCACTGAAGGAATCCTGTTTTGGAGGAGTTTTTTGGAAGCAGTCGTGTGAAAACAGAACTTTATTCATCTCATTTTGTAAAAATTGACCACGTCCCAGGATGCAGTGACACACTTGAGCTTTCCACCCTCTTCCACATACATGAGCTCGTAGCCTGTGATTGGCTGCTGATGCTCCGATAGACGAAGAATACAAATTAGACAAATCAAATAAACTTTGGTCAACAACAAAAAAAAAAAAGAATAGAACAAAAAAGACCACTCACACTTTTATTCGGTGCTGCCGCAGAACCAGAGCCGGTTACACAATCTACAAAAGAAAAA
>JBCEWE010000445.1:117435-174935 GCA_039877035.1 Silurus lanzhouensis
AAGCGGAGTGATAGAGGGGGAAGAAGCGAGGGATGAAGAGCGAGCGGAGTGACAGAGGTGGAAGAAGCGAGGGATGAAAAGCGGAGTGATAGAGGGGGAAGAAGCGAGGGATGAAGAGCGAGCGGAGTGATAGAGGCTGAAGAAGCGAGGGATGAAAAGCGGAGTGATAGAGGGGGAAGAAGCGAGGGATGAAGAGCGGAGTGATAGAGGCTGAAGAAGCGAGGGATGAAAAGCGGAGTGATAGAGGGGGAAGAAGCGAGGGATGAAGAGCGAGCGGAGTGATAGAGGTGGAAGAAGCGAGGGATGAAGAGCGGAGTGATAGAGGCTGAAGAAGCGAGGGATGAAAAGCGGAGTGATAGAGGGGGAAGAAGCGAGGGATGAAGAGCGAGCGGAGTGATAGAGGTGGAAGAAGCGAGGGATGAAGAGCGGAGTGATAAAGGGGAAAGAAGCGAGGGATAAGGAGCGGAGTGATAGAGGCTGAAGAAGCGAGGGATGAAGAGCGGAGTGATAGAGGCTGAAGAAGCGAGAGATGAGCGGAGTGATAGAGGGGGAAGAAGCGAGGGATGAAGAGCGGTGTGATAGAGGGGGATGAAACGAGGGATGAAGAGCGGTGTGATAGAGGGGGAAGAAGCGAGGGATGAAGAGCGGAGTGATAGAGGGGGAAGAAGCGAGGGATGAAGAGCGGTGTGATAGAGGGGGAAGAAGCGAGGGATGAAGAGCGAGCGGAGTGATAGAGGGGGAAGAAGCGAGGGATGAAGAGCGAGCGGAGTGATAGAGGGGGATGAAGCGAGGGATGAAGAGCGAGCGGAGTGATAGAGGGGAAAGAAGCGAGGGATGAAGAGCGAGCGGAGTGATAGAGGGGGAAGAAGCGAGAAATGAAGAGCAGAGTGATAGAGGGGGATGAAGCGAGGGATGAAGAGCGGAGTGATAGAGGGGGATGAAGCGAGGGATGAAGAGCAGAGTGATAGAGGGGGATGAAGCGAGGGATGAAGAGCGAGCGGAGTGATAGAGGGGAAAGAAGCGAGGGATGAAGAGCGAGCGGAGTGATAGAGGGGGAAGAAGCGAGGGATGAAGAGCAGAGTGATAGAGGGGGATGAAGCGAGGGATGAAGAGCGGAGTGATAGAGGGGGATGAAGCGAGGGATGAAGAGCAGAGTGATAGAGGGGGATGAAGCAAGGGATGAAGAGCAGAGTGATAGAGGGGGAAGAAGCGAGGGATGAAGAGCAGAGTGATAGAGGGGGATGAAGCGAGGGATGAAGAGCAGAGTGATAGAGGGGGATGAAGCGGGGGATGAAGAGCAGAGTGATAGAGGGGGATGAAGCGAGGGATGAAGAGTGGAGTGATAGAGGGGGATGAAGCAAGGGATGAAGAGCGGAGTGATAGAGGGGAATAGAGACAGATGTTGTGAGTCCCTGCGGGACGCTAATTAATATAAAGCTACACAAACACAACTCACTGTTCATGTTCACTGAGTAACACAGAGACTGAGACTGCTGTGTGTCACACACACTCCTCTGAGAACACACACACTGTGCCTGATGACACACACTCCTGAGAACACACACTGTGCCCAAGATGCTAATTAAACGTGTGTGTGTGTGTGTGTGTGTGTGTGTGTGTGTGTGTGAGAAGCATACAGAGGTAAGATAAGCTGGAGTTATACATAACATTTTTTGCAAGCAAGAAAAAATAGAGAAGGAAAGTAAGAAAGAAGGGAAGAAATGAAAAAGAGAATCATCTCAAAAATCATATAAATTATCCAATCAGCCAGTCATGTGGAAGCGTCTTAGCACGGAGGATAAAGGTCCGAAAAACTGCTGTGTGTGTGTGTGTGTGTGTGTGTGTGTGTGTGTGTGTGTGTGTGGGTGTGTACATGAGCTCACAGGACAGGTTAAACAGTGGGAATTTCATAAGGATCAAAGCAACGGTGCATGTAAGACACACACACACACACACACACACACACACACACACACACACACACACACACACACACACACACACATATACACACACACATATACACACCCACACACCAAATCTCCTGTCTCCCATAACAACCTTCCTGAAGTGTAACCGTAGCCTTCCAGACCACGACCTGGGGGGTTCACCCCAAAACCTGATCAAAGTTCACACACACACACACACACACACATGCCCCGTTAAACAGTTTTTAGGGGTACCAGCAGACAAAAGGTGGCGGAAGAGAAGCCGGGACACAGATTAACGAAGAGTAAGGGGACAATGGAGCGAGGATACTGGGGGACGAGGAGGACGGAGGGAGCGAGGGGTGAGAAAAAGTGAATGAAAGAGGGAGCAAAAGTTGTCCACATGGACCCAGATGCGACATCAGGCCTGGAAAGAGGAAGTCGCATGTTGCATCTCCTTATCACTTCATTCCAGTTTCCCAGCAACGAAGGGTCGACTTAGGTAAGGGGCGTGGCCTAGTATTTAGGGGTGGAGTTAAGGTGTATAGAGAGACACCGGACACGTCAAGGGGCTTCGTCATGATTCTGTATAACAGAGTCGCCAAGAACAACAGGTCATGTGCACCTGAGGTATATAAACAGGCAAGTATGTTCACACACACACACACACACTTTTAGACACACACACACACTTTCAGACACACTCCGCTGGTTAGAAACGTGGAGGTGAGGGACCCCCGGAGAGGCAGACGCAGGGGGTCAGCGGCGCTGCCATGGACCACAGAGCAAACGCATTACACTGCCATTCAGACCTTAATCTAATCAAAGGGTTGTAGACTCTCTCTCTCTCTCTCACACACACACACACAGGCGCACACACCACACACACACACGCACACAGATGCTCGCCTGAGCAAAGGCATCTCCTTTTTCCTGGCTGCTTTGCATAAATATCTCTCTCTCTCTCTCTCTCTCTCCTCCATCATATATCCCTTATTCCCATCTCTCTTCACCGCTCTTTTTTTTTCACTTCTGGATCCTGTCATCCCTTTTCCTCAATCACTCAAACCTGGAAAAGAGGAAGGAAAAACGAAAGAAAGGAAGAAAGCATGAAAGAAAGAAAGAAAGAAAGCATGAAAGAAAGAAAGAAAGAAAGCATGAAAGAAAGAAAGAAAGAAAGAAAGAAAGAAAGAAAGAAAGAAAGCATGAAAGAAAGAAAGAAAGAAAGAAAGAAAGAAAGAAAGAAAGAAAGAAGAGAAAAAGAAAGAAAATAGAGAGAGAGAGAGAGAGAGAAAGAAAGAAAGAAAGAAAGAAAGAAAGAAAGAAAGAAAGAAAGAAAGAAAAAAGAGAGGAAGAAAGAAAAAAGAGAGGAAGAAAGAAAATAGAGAGAGAGAGAAAGAAAGAAAGAAAGAAAGAAAGAAAGAAAGAAAGAAAGAGAGGAAGAAAGAAAATAGAGAGAGAGAGAAAGAAAGAAAGAAAATAGAGAAAAAAGAGATTAAGAAAGAAAGAAAGAAATAAAGGTTTCTAAATTCCGCGCCTCTCTGTTCAGATCGTCTACTGCTCTAGTCTACTACTTCACTGCTCGTCTACTGCTCGTCTACTGCTCGTCTACTGCTCTACTCGTCATCGAAGCGTCTCAAAAAATAAAAAAACCTCTACATCCCATAATAGTTGTGATTATAAGTAATACAGTGCATTTCTCTGGATCATTCGTAATAAAAACCGAAACCTGAATTCGCTCCGGGGTGTGTGTGTGTGTGTGTGTGTGTGTGTGTGTGTGTGTGTGTGTTGCGAGGGCGGGGGGGTGTTCTGACCTGAAAGGTGTAGTGTGTGTGGTGTTCACACTTTCGTTTGGAATCCGGCGTCTCCCCGGCCGATCGGAAGGTGCCATGCAAATCAGTGCGGTGAAATGCATCATGGTCGCTGATCACACAGCGGTGAGTCAGGTGAGCAGTGGAGAGTGGGAGCGTGAAAACCGAGCGGCGTGTAGCGACCGACACACACACACACACACACACACACACACACACACACACACACACACACACACACACACACACACACACACACACACTTCAGTTTTCCGCACTACAAAAACAGATGAGTGAGTTTTTTTCTTCTTCTTCCTTTGATCACTTTTACTCTCCTTCTGCCGATCGATAGATGGAACAGGCTGATTACGGAACCACTGACATCTTTATCCGTCACACACTACCCACGTGCCTTCAACATCGGTTCATCCGTGATGGAGAGATCTGATCCATTAGTTCCTCCAGACAAACAAAAGGTACAAAGAACCCTGCCTAGACCATCAAGAAGTCCACCATTATCACATGGCCACTGAGCAAGTTTGTGGCATGTGCTTGTCACATGATAAGCACTCGGACTAGAAGATCCAAAAACGTCCCATCATCCAATCTAGCTCCATGAAGATCTACTTCACATGGGTTAGAGTGGGAGATCTCCTTCTATAGAACCAGAAACCCCCTCACCTCACCTCCATCAGTATCTGACTTTCCTAACACCCTTCATGCTCAATGAATCTCCACAAAATCCAGTAGAACATCTGTTCTGAAGATTTGAGGTTATTATAACAGGACTATACAGTATTGTTCAGTGCTAATCGAAGTGTGTGTGTGTGTGTGTGTGTGTGTGTGTGTGTGTGTGTGTGTGTGTGTGTGTGTGTGTGTGTGTGTGTGCAGCATCTATAAAGACATGCGTTGCGGCATGTTCTTGGTCCCCTAACCAGCCACTGACAATCACCGTTCCTCCATTACTACAAAATCAGGGCACGGGTCCAAAAACGGCCCATAATGCCGAGCGCTCGTGGCGCTCCGTGACCCCGCAGTTTAAACCCCGGGGTCGTGCGAAGCGGGGCAGGTGGCCAGGGTTGTCAATCAAAGCGATGTTTTCTGCACACAGCGCAGTGGGGGATCAATTACGGCCCAGCGGGGGCGCGGCATGGCAACCGCACAGCAACCGTATGCTCCAATCACGCGGCGGACGGGTGAGTGACAGGAAACCAGAGAGCGTGCGGGTCGCATGGGAGATGCCAAACGCCCGTGTTTTTTTTCTTTTTTCCAAAGGTGCCAAACTAACGATGCGCAATTAACACGCAAGTCGGAACAAAGAAGTTGCAGAGGTTCGCCCGTACTTTTGTGTGAGAATGGAAACCAAAAAAGATCGAGCCATGTACCAAGGTGGTGGTAGCTCAGTGGTTAAGATGTTGGACTTCTGATCTCGAAGGTCATGGTGCCGCCAAACTGCTGGGCCCCTGAGCAAGGCCCTTAACCCTCATGTGCTCAGTATATTAATCAGATAATTTCTCTCAAATGGCAGAAATGTTCATGTTAGTACAAGTTTTTTTTAAACCATGTTGGTCTCATTTGCAGCGAATTAAACTTGAACCAGCAGAAGAAAACTAACGACCAAAAACATTGTAGTGCTGCGAAAAATTAAGACCAGTTTATTTAATTTATTTTCAATTTAATTTAATTAGTTTAAGAATTTTTTTATTCGATAAAATTCGACTTTTTAAAATGTATTTATTTATTTATTTTTGAGACACAGCATCAACAACTGATGTACAAGCTGTACTAATAAGAAGATATAATACAATCGCCAAAATGCACTAACTGGCAACCCGGTATTGTCCAGAGCAGAGCTGATTGTAGGGCCTGAGAGACAAACTGATGCAGATCTTCATTTTCAATATAACATTTGTTTAATTCACAACAAATCAAATTATAGTATTTGGAGACATCCTCATCCAGAGCAACTGAGCAGCTATGGGATTGAGGGCCTTGCTCAGGGGCCCCCCGAGTGGCATCTTGGCTTGTCTGGGATTTGAACTCACAACCTTCAAATCCAAATCGCATCAAGGAAAGGCAACGTGACTGGCGTGACTTTTCGAACCGGACGTTTTGTCTCAACGTGGACGCAGAGAACATTTTCGGTGCGAGCTCGTGCGACCTGAGATGATCACGATGTCAATAATTTATATATCGATTCAAATGCATTTACGAGCAATAAAAAAAAACTTGACAAAAAAAAAACCCTAAAAAATGGCTAGCACCGATAAGACCCGGATAAGTCCCGGAGAGCGTGTCGCGGCAAAAGAGAAACCTGAACTATTTTAATCAAAACCGCTGGCTTGCGACTTCAATTTCGTTTTGATGAAAATTCTCCAGTGGGAGCGTTCTCCTATCGGGGCTGAGGGGCAGATCGAATTTTCATGATTGTTATTATTGTTATTATACAGCGTGAGATAAACAGCGGCATTAATCTGCTACGTTTCCTTTCCCTTATCGCCGCGGCTGGAAAAGCGAGAGCTCCTTTCTTTCTCCCATACGCACTGTAATTAGTCTTCATTCATATTCGTGCACAAACACACACACACACACACACACACACACACACACAAACACAAAATATACGGGGGGGGGGGGGGGGGGGTGTTAGGGTGAAGGTCATGTTCACCAAATTAAAAATTTGTCATTAAGTGGAATTTACCATAATGCCATTTTATCTTCCAGCGGTTGGGTGAGGGAAGGGGTGAATCAAGCGTGTGTGTGTGTGTGTGTGTGTGTGTGTGTGTGTGTGTGTGTGTGTGTGTGTGTGTGTGTGTTTAAGGCAGGGGGGCAGCCGGGGGTTCTGCAAATTGAAAAACCAGAATAATCCTGCCCTCTCTATTGCCCTCGTCGACACACACACACAACCCTCCACCTACACCCCCCCCCCCTCCCAAATCCACAGCCATTGGGGTAATTAAATAATAGCGCTTTAAGATTTTAATTTGTCCTTTTTTCCCTCTTGCTAATGTAGCCGCCGTCGGCAGGGCTTTCTCTCAGAACCTATTATTATGAGATGCATATGAAACAGGTGGGGGGAAGGGGGGGGTCACACACACACACACACACACACACACACACACACACACACACACACGCGAGTCTGAATTATTAAGGAACTGTATCTCACTTTCTTAATAAGCAAAGACAATGGGGTTTAATCTCAGAGACCCACATAGACAAATCCGGTATGGGGTAAAGGGGGGTGACGGCCTCCGATTCTTTTTCCCCAAACTCTACGCCACAGTGCACACGAGTGTCCACGTACGAACCAAACAATCAACCAATCGCGTTTATGAATTTGATAGTGCTAGGACTCAAAACTCGAGAAGTCTGAGAAGACACGTTGTCTGGTGAGCTAGCGTCTTGTCTCTATGCTAGCTTACAGAAACTGCCTATTAGAAGACCAAGACCTGTGGACGAGTGCTTGGACCCTGATGATCTCGCTTTTTTAATTCTTTTAATATTCATATCGGTCAGATTCACAGTGGGGCAGATGAAAATGACCCAGAGGTGTGCAAGGGTTTATTTAAGACCCCACTTCAGATCTTAAATGTTTCTACATGATCATGGAAGTATGAGGGACACATTTATAGAGCCAATGATTCAATACGAACGTTGCTTCGGTGAATAATTAGAAATAACAAAAATAATAATAATAATAATAATAATAATAATAATAATAATTCATTGTTATAAGACATGCGTCCTTTAATGAGACCAAACTTCTGAAACCACACCTTCACTGAGGCGAAAGCACTGAGGCCACACCTCCTTCAATGGGAATAAAGCACTGAGGCCACACCTCCTTTACTGGAACTGAAGCACAAAAGTTACACCACCTTCACTTGAACTGAAGCACTGAGGCCACACCTTCTTTATTGGGACTGAAGCACAAAAGTTACACCTCCTTTACTGGAACTGAAGCAGTGAGACCACACCTCACTCACTGAGGCTGAAGTTCTGTTGCCACACCTTGTTTTTTTTCAGACTGAATTGCTGAGGCCACACCTCCTTCCCTAGAATTGAAGCACTGAGGACACACCTTTACTGGAACTGAAGGTCTGAGGCCACAGCTCCTTTACTGAGAATAAATAGCTGAGGCCACACCTCCTACACTGAGGCCACACCTCCTTCAGTAAAAATAAAGATCTGAGGCCATGTCTGAGACTATTTGGATTATTAAAAGAGGTTTAAGAACATTCACTTTATTTTATTTCTTCGCTGAGAAACCATCAAAAACGCGAACAATATTTTATCAGTGTGAGAAGGGGGTGGAGCTATAAATCTCACAAACACTCAAAAATCTCTCGCTCGCTGTTCATGAAATCCGGTGATGGAAAATGTAAATAACCCTCTCGTGAGTGTGTGAGGAAAGTCGCAAAAAATCAACCGAGCACAAAGAACATGGAGCCGGTGCTAAATAATAAACACTTTATTAAATATTAATGCAAATAAAATCCTTCGGCGAAATCTTGTTCACTGAATCCAGCGGTTTTATTTGTTGTTGCTCCGATATCCGGAATACATCGTATTTCCATACGCAGCAAACTGGAACTCGGATGTACACCTGGAAATTGCTTCAGTTTCGGAATTCGGGACTGATTTAAGACTGAATCCAATGTGTTTCCATTGAAATGAAATCAGTTTTTTAGTTCTATCTGAAGTCCCCTTTCCTGTGGGCTTTAGTCCAGTCGTGTATTTGGAACGGCTTTAGACCTGAATGAGGGCCTTTTGCGTAGAACCTGAAGACCCCTCGTTTCTTCAGAACCTGAAGACCCCTCGTTTCTTCAGAACCTGAAGACCCCTCGTTTCTTCATTTAAATGCACCCGCATTTATTGCAAAAAAGAAAGTTAAATATAGCAAAGGATACCTGCGCTTCAGCTTCCGAGGGGATTACTTTTTTCTTTCCCTTCCACCCACTTCAGTCTTTGGTGCATGACAGAGACAGAAGGGAAAATATTAGAAAGAAAAAAGAGGAGGGTGAGAGGGAGGACAGATTTTTTTGGGGTTGAAGGTAATGCCGAATAAATACGGCGGGAAGGCAGTGGTCACGCTCCTCACCTCGCCAACATCCTCCATTTTCTCCTTCGGCTGGTCCGGTAAGCTTCTAAGCCAACGCAGACCCAATTACTATTGATCACGGTGGGCCGAGAAAAAGAAACACTCGTCCCGTCGTACGTTTGTGTTTGAAAGGTTAGGCGTCGTGAGGCAGTTGTGGCTAAGCGGCTTCTGTACATTCGTGTGGAAAAGCACAAAAGAGAACGGCGGACCGCAACGCATTAAAAGCCCCTGGCTGTGCGTCCGAGTTCGTCCTCGAATGTTGATGCGATTTTGCTCCATAAAAGAAACTGAATTCGTCCAGTTCACATCATATAATAGCATCGTTCTGTGAACTCCGGTCTGCCGTACGATAATGCGGTGGGGACTTTAAAGATAAGCCGGCGAGGTAGCGCAGACGGGAAATGGATTCGCGACAGACCCTGCCAGATACATCTGCACTATATTTCAGCAGGATGCAATGTAGAGTACATTTAATGTACATTTGAAAAGTCCATCACGGAGCCAGGAATTCAATATAGGGGCAAAAAAAACCACTACATTTTCAGGGTTCAACGTTCGCATAATTTTCACGTCGCTCACGATATCGCAAAAATAAACTGAAATTGTTCTTGGTGGAAAGGACGCAGTGGGATTAAAAAAAAAAAAAAAAAAAAAAAACTGGCCCAAATACCGAGCCTTAGTAGGCAACAATCTATTTTATTCTTTAAGAATAAGTGAAAATTAAGCTCAGAAGTGCCTTTGATCATACGTTCGTATATACAGATGATCTCAATTAATTACCCAAAGGGACCTTTAAGTGGCTAAGTTCAATCTAAGCATTCGATTACTATCAAAAACCCAACACCGGCTCTACAACAGTCCTCGCAGCTATATATATATATATATATATATATATACACACATATATATATATATATATATATATATATATATATATATATATATATATATTATATATATATATATATATATCCTGATGTTTGAGGTTCGAAGAATTGTGTGGGGCACATTTATATCACCAGGTGACCAAAATTTTCACAGACCTCAAAAAAACAAAAACAAAGCCACCAAATTCTACTGATTAGCATGTGTTTGGACTTTTATTTAAAAACTTTGACATTAAAATGATATAAATACTTCAATCATTAAAATCATAGACACACAAGACTCAATATCACACACATGACACACACCGATTCTATTTCCAAACAGTTTTGGCCCGAATACGACCGCGAGAGTGAAAAACCAGCATGTTGTGCAAAACATTTATTAGTAACACACGACATCGCATTTGTCCTCCCAGTTCCGCAGTCACGTTAATTAGCTCTCAATGTAGTTTGGTTCGCAATATAATGAGAGCATTTGTTGGAAAACCAATCGGAAAAAAAACGAAGTGTTTCCTCGTAGCTCTTCGTATCTGGCAGTGGGTGAACCGAAAAGGAACTTCCGCCGTGTCTTGTGAGGAAACCTTAAATTTACGCTTGGTGTCAAACACACTTCGTGCAATA
Source organism: Silurus lanzhouensis (assembly GCA_039877035.1). Taxonomy (NCBI): domain Eukaryota; kingdom Metazoa; phylum Chordata; class Actinopteri; order Siluriformes; family Siluridae; genus Silurus; species Silurus lanzhouensis. The sequence goes on from JBCEWE010000445.1 coordinate 127,787, forward strand.
CGTTCAACTTAGTGTCGTATATTGTATACTTATAACATATTAATGCATATTAATTTCCGCATAGTGCAGGCTTGGTAGACCAAAAACAGTCATAACTTTTAGCTGTAGGGTCACATCTAGCGTGCTCAGAACCTTGATAATAACATTGAGCTAGACCAGCCGAAAGAATTTCAGGTATACTGACAAAACTGACAAAAAAACATTAGGGTAATTAGGGTCCATTTTAGGTCATTGAAGCGATCAACAAGGACTTCAGTCGAAAATTTGCACCAATTCAAACTAATTTGAAGTCATGAAGACCGCCAAGCTGTTCCTGCTGGGCCCTTGAGCAAGTCCTTAACCTTCAACTGCTCGGCTTTATGAATAACATTGAGAAAAAAAAGCATGTTGATCTTTTATAAAGGCGTCTCCCAAATACCGGAAAACGTAAGTCATGCTGAAAAAAGGCTCTTCTAGCTTTTATACCAAACTCTAGTCAAGCAGCTTATATTTAGCCATATACAATACATTACACATTGAATCGAAACAACGTTCCTCCAGGACCAAGCTGCTCAAATGATACAACATCAAACAAAAGAAATTCATAAAGCGACTATGTGCAAACACACACAACGCAATGAGACACAGTAACAGTGCAGTGTGAATGTGTTAGTAACCGAAAAATTGTCCATACAATAAAACATAGTGTACATGTAAATATTTGGTGGTTTAACAGTAATGTTAGCAAAAAGTTTTATTTGTGTGTGTGTCAGTCTAATCCTTTTGTATTAATAAATCTGATGGCTTATGAGAAGAAACTGTTACACAGTCTGCATGTGAGGACCCGAATAAGTGTGTGTGTAGGTGTGTGAAGAGTGTGTGCAATGTTGGTGGCTCTGCAGATGAGGTATTCTTCTAAGGAACCATAGGTAAACTTGATTTATATTAAAACCCCTAGTGACGAAAAGCAAAAGATTGATAGGTTCCCACTCCAACCTGATCCAACCATACTTCCAAATTGGGAAGAAATCAGGTTTGTACATGGAACAGTGCTCTCAGGTTTAATCATGGTTGAAGGCATGCTCTGAATTTGTGTTAAAAGAAGTGATTAGAAGTTGTTTCATAAAAAAAATAAATAAATAAATAAGCGGTTTTTTTTACGCCAATTTTTTATGATGAAGGAATTGTAAGACAAGGGTTCTCCAAGTAACACATTAGGTTTAAGTTTGATTTTATAGTTGAAATAAAATATATATGTTATAATTTAAATGAAAAAAATAACTTGCACGTGTTTTTGCTGGACATTCTGAACCCCTCGCTTAAAAACCACTGGTTATGATCCGTGTTGTAATTAATGAGGACCCAAAACTGCCACATCAGCACATGGTGCATTTTAAAGCCTCCCAATCTCAGAATTGAATCCCCGAGGAAATAGTTTTTTCGAAGGAAACATGATCGACGAGGCATTTCTATTCTGCGGTCGGAATCTTTGAATAACGCGCCCTCGTGTCCTTCAAAGGTTTTGTGGACGATACGTTTGTTGGATTTCTTTTTTTTTTTCCCCGTCCTTGTGGCCTGTATCTGTACCTCGTCTCTCTATGCTTCGCTAATCTCGTACAGCGAGTAAAAGTTGTTTTCAAGAGACGCCGAGGTTCAACAGCTTTCAAAACAAGGAGGAGGAAAGACTGGGGTCTTTCCTCTCACACACACAGAGCTGGTTTTTCTATCACTGTGAGGACCCACTCACCCACCCTGTTAAATTTCAAAGGGCCTTCTGACTTTTACACCTAAACCATATCTTGAATAAATAAAATAAACGCTGTAGTTTTATGGGGAAAAAAAGGCATTTACTTCAAATACCCGACAAGTTTAACTTTTATGGGGACATTTGTTTGCTACTTATATATAAACATTCTCAGCACACAAACACTCTGACACATGAGGTGAAGTCCCCCGATATGTAAAAAAGAAGCCCTAATAATAGCGAGGTGCCGTTTTCTGGAAGGTCCCAGAGGGAGTTCAAAAGCCTGAGAGATTACTAGCTGTGAAACACACACATACACACCAACACACCCTCTAAAGGGGTTAAATAAAATTTTTAAAAGACCACCAGGACAAACCAGAGTTTGGCGTTATATGTCAAAGTGCGGCTCGCTGAGGCACAAATATATACAGACTTCGAAAATATAGAAAGAAATGATAAGTAATCATATTCAAAATCTTAAAACACCACCAATCGGGTTTCTCTCTTTCGCTTTTTCACTCTCTCTCTCTCTCTTTTGCCCTCGGACCACTGAACAGGGCTGCCATCCTGAGATCCGTATTACCACCAAACCCTCCCTTTTATCCCCATCCTCCAAATCTTATTGAAATAATATTAATATTTATCATTCCCAACCCCCTCAACACACACACACACACCTTTGGGCGTACTGTTAATAAAGGCCTTACTTCCTAAATCCACACCCCGAGACATCCTTTTACGAAAAAAAAAAAAGGACAGAAGAGAAAAGCGAGAGAGGCAGTTATAGAGAGAAAGTTGCTCGTGATGAGGGGAAAAAATTAATCACGTCTCGCGAGGGTGCCTCTTTCTTCCGTTGCCGGGACAATAATTTGATTTGATATTAAATGACTGCTTGATTATAATGGATTTTATTGGTAATTGTAATTGACGTTTCGCCCCCAAACCCACCCCGTCCTTTTTTTTTTTTTCTTTTTTTCCCCTCTTCCTTCTCTCCTATTCCTTCCTTCTTGGAGTGTAAATGATGAGGGACAGGCTGGAGGAGGACGGGAAAGACAAGGAAAAAAAGAGAAATAAAAAAAAATTCTGTCCTGCTCAGAGCGCTCAGCTAATAACGGTTTAATGAACTGATTTACTGACTACTGCTGCTTAGAAAATGAAATATAATAAAGATCTGTTTGTCTTCTCTGTCTATTTATTCACAATATTTATAAACAAATAGGCAGGAAATAAATACAATATATAAAATGTTTTTTAATAAAAAAATTAATAAAAAATAAATAAAATTAATTAATAATAAAATATTAATAAATATATATTTACAATAAAAGGGGGGGGGGGGGTGTTCAAAAACTAATCTCCACACAGGCCAAGGTTTTGTCAAAACTCTCGTTTCCCCCTCCTGAGAGAAAAAAAAACTTTTCTTCCTCCTTTATTTGAATTATTATTTGAGTCGTTATCGCATTTAAATAATGAGTTCCTTCTTTACGAGGCAAACGAATTCGCAGTAAATGAAAAGGAGAGTGTGGGAGGGAGGGTTTAAAAAAAATAAAAATAAATAAAAAATCAGAAAACAAACCCACACACGCAAAAATTCTATATCGAACAAACGTTTATGCGGAGGGGGGGGGTTGGGGGTAAAGAAAAAACAAATGAGCACCTGTGAAAAACAAACCCAGATGTTGCTCTTGAGGTTTTGATGGGCTTTTCCAAAATGTAAAAAAAATATTTATATATATATATATATATTTAAAAAAAAGTAAAAGAAGGAAAATATTACGTATGTTAATACATATACTATTATATAATAGCTACTAATAAAAATTATTTTAACCGTTTTTTTTAATATACAGTATGTTGAGCAGTCGTATTTTTTTTTCATATTTTGCTAGACTTCTGTAACTATATTCTGAAAAAACATTTCTACGTAATAATATAAAAAGAAAACATTACACAGACTTTTTTCTTCTTTCAATCGTGGGAAGACTAAAAGAATTTAATTTTGAGTTGTCGTTTTTTTCGGCACAACTATATATTGTTTTTGATATTTAAAAAAATTATTTTACAAAAAAAATTATTTTGCAAAAAATTGCAATAAATGAATGTTAGTTAATAAATTTACATTTTCAGTTATAACAATACTTTTAGCTACATACACAAGTATATTATTATATATATTTATAACACTAATATAATGCATAATTATTTGCTGAGTAAAGTTAATAAACATTTCTTCAAAAAGAAATACGAATCGGATCTACTCATTACGAAAAAAAATAAATAAAAAAAAAGTCAAATTCCAAAAAGGTCGTAGAAACTGCGGGCGACAGAGCCGGAATGGCTTCCTCGGCTAATCGGACCTGGCGTGTGACCGTTTAGTATGAAATTGGGATGGAAGCTTGCCATCACCCCCATCACCACCCACCCCACCGTCTCGTCTAAAGCCCCTAAAAAAGTGCGTAACGTGATTAAGGCTACCTGCTGTCCCATGCTAAAGCCCACCCAAACAGCCAGGCGCTAAAAGCGAGGGTGCAAGCCGAGTCTCAAATACGGGATTAGTCTACGTCTACGCCTGTAGCGGGGGTTCAACAGAAACAGGAATTGTGTGGATTTTTTTTCTGAAACGTGGTGTTGAAAAGCTTTCCAGAACTTTTCGCGAGTAAATTTGTTTCGATTTACGGTTAAATGATATTCCACGATCCGGTTCTGGTCTTTACCTGCACACGTGCACGAGTAAAACTGGGCAGACGAAATAAAACCTAAGCGTGAAATCATAAAAAATAAATAAGGTTGTAACCATGACAACCGAAACGCTGACCTTAACCAGCTAGTCTAATCAAAGCTAGCTTCACTGCAACACCAACTTTTGGAAAAGTACCAGTGTAGAGGAAAAAAAGAACATGCTAAATTTTATAAATTTTTTTATTTTAGGTGTAAAAACTCAAATCTAATAAAAAATCACAAGCAATTCAATAGTATAAAAGGATATGTTAAAATGTCGAAAATCTGGACACTGAACAAACGGCTCTCATACTTAAGTGATTTCATGTTTTTTTTTTTTTGTGTGTGTGTGTGTGTGTGTGTGTGTGTGTGTGTGTGTGTGTGTGTGTGTGTGTGTGTGTGTGTTGATCTGTTTAAACACAGAGTGGAGAAATGGGTGTGGTGTTTCAGCTGAAGTGGCACTGCGGTGCCCAGATAAGGGCCGATGCCTATCCTGCCCCATACACCCCACCCCACACACACACACACACACACACACACACACACACACACACACACACACACACACACACACACACACACACACACATATATACACAATGCTCCCTCACTCACACCCAATGCACACACACCTTTTGCGATTAGCATAAGTATACACGTACACACACACACACACACACAAGCTCATCTCCGAGAATGTGTAGTGTGTAGACACGTCCTTCCTCAACCTCTTCCTCATCCTTACACACATCTGCAGAAGGGTTACACACTTTAACACACAATACAGTGTTTAGGCGAGAGACTTTTGCAGGATGGGGTATGTACCCGCAACACACACACACACACACACACATACACACAAACACACACACACACACACACACACACACACACACACACACCCCATCGTGTACTAATAAATAGAGTATTAAATATTAAGTATGTATTAGTCAGCGGCCAGAGTGGAAAGTGCAGTGTATAAAATAAACTAATGAAAAACTAATAAATTACAGTGTAAAAGATAATTAAGCAAGTATGTAAGCAAATAAATAAATAAAAAAACCTAAAACTAAATAAATACAAATAAAGTGACAGATATAAAATAAGAATAAATACACAGAATTAATTGATAGGATAGATAAAAAGATAGAAGATAAGTAAGCGAGTAAATAGATAAATAAAAAGATTAAAATATAAAATAACATTTTTTTTTATAAATAGGTCAACAAGTAAATCATCAACAACAACAAAAAAAAATAATAATAAAATGTTAAGAGAGAAAGTAAGTTAATAAATATATACGCAGGTAAAAACAAATAGAAAAATAATAAATAAAATAAAATAAAAAATAGGCGAGTAAATCAATAAGTCCTTAAAAAATTCCATAAATAAAATATACATAAATGGTTAAGAAAGCAAGAATGAATAGAAAGATAAGCACGCATGAAAATAAATAAATAAATAAATCGATTAGTAAGTAAGTAAAGGAATTAATAAATAAATATGCAAATAAATTAATAAAGCTATGTAGGATCTGAGACTTGTTCGGAATGAGGACAGTGGAATGTGAATGAAGATAATCTACAATTAAAAACAAAGGAAGGAAAGTTCTGTGCTTTCCAAACTGCTAAGTGTGAACGTGTTGATGTCTGAAATTCGATTAATCTTGTTAGATCAGAGTTTTGAATCGCGCTGGACTCCTGAAAAAAATATCCAAAAAAACTTGTAGAAAAATCTGCGTATTTGTTGGAACAATGAAAAATCCTGATCAAGCGAAATATAGCCGAGTTTAATCAGACTTGCCCGAGCCATATCAATCAAAATTTAAATGAAGTTAAATGTCGCTACGTCAGTTTTTGCTAGCTAAGATCAGGTGAGTTTTACCTGAAAAGGAAAATCTAAGTAGCTTATACAGACCAAGTTTTAATTTACACAGTTTTTTTTGTACAAAAGCATAAATAAACAAAACTTCCTTCCTAATAAACAGGTCAGTTAAGTGAAATCTGTTTTTGCTAGTTAAATTAAGCTAGAAAATTGTATAAATAAATAAATAAATTAATATTCATAAGAAGCAGCTATAGGTGTTGTATTATTATAAAAAAAATTGACATGATTTTACGTAGCTAACTCAGGCTACAATTCATGATAAAGTATTTCTTCTCTTTTTATTGAGCTAGCCTCTTAACAGTTATCAGGTGGGAAGTGTAGGCCGTAGCACAGTAAGTACGTAAGTTGTACCACCTGCATTAAGATATGAAGAAATTTATTTTCATTCAACAAAGAATTGTTGATATACAATGTAAATTTTAGCGACGTAACTGTGGACTTAAAAGTGCAGAATGCAATACGAAAAGACTTTTTTTTTTTTGACTTGCTGATATTTTTATATCAGTTTTGCCAGAAGCAACAGCAACTGGCCGTCACGTGTCTGCATAAATCTGTGACTTACGTCGCATTTGATTTGAAATTGAGTGCAAAATAAATAAATAGTCTTACCTTTATCACAGGGTCACACACACACACACACACACACACACACACACACACTCGTGAAATACACACTCGGGAGCTCTCAGGCCCGAGTGCCCCAAAGCTCAGAACAAAGTTTGGTGATCAAGAGGCGACAGCAAGGGGGATAAAAAGGAAAGGGGAGGGAGATAGAAGGATGTGGAGGGAAAAAAAAACAAAAAAAAAAAAACGGTTGACCACTAAATGAAGTTTAACTATAAGTGCAGCCTAATTTTGTTTTGCCCCCAACTAACAATGTTGACCGACTACCATGACACGACACGACACTCTCACGTTACGCCTGTACGCTTAAAGTTATAGCATAACGTGCTGAAAAAATAAACTGTTCGAGATATGAAAACTTTACCTTCAAATATGTTCGAAATAAATAGAAATAACGACGTGCAATAAAACAAATAAAACCCACCGCATTGCTGCAGAATGCTTGATTTTGATTCGTCAGAAGGCGTTCAGTTTAGTTCTAAAGAGACAAACGTTTGTGAGCGTAAGATTGGTATGTTCTTCTTTTTGAACATCCCATTCCACATTTAGTGTCCATTTGCTTTTATAATGAGCTCCGATCTTCTGGAAAGATGATTTTATGGAGATTTGTTTCAAGGGTTTTAGTAAAGTCAGGTACTGATGTAGGTGAGGTGAGAAGGTTCCCGGCGGGAGTTCTTCAACATCTTCCAACCCATGTAAAGTATATCTTCATGGAGCTTGCTTTGTGGACACGATCATGTTGGAACTGGGTTGTGTTTTGTAATTAAAAAGTGAAAGGAGCATTTCATGCTTTTGTGCCTCCGTTTTTGCGGGAACAATTTGGTGAGGAAAAACATCTGCCTGGAAAAGTCAGGCGTCCTAATGCTTTTGTCCATATACTGTATGTGGAACAAGGGAGTAAGTAAGGAGTCTCCAGTGTCAGTCTGCTGATTTTCAGAAAGAGGAATAACGCATGAGGATGCACAGTCACACCACCTCACTCTTGATTATTCCTACTACCACCAATCCGGGCTGCTAATGTGGAATCCTCTCCAACACACCAAACTGCATCCGACCGTATAACAATAGCCTGAACCCTCGTTCACGTTTCCATGGTGTGTGTGTGTGTGTGTGTGTGGATCCCCGAAATGAAAACATGCACTAATCACATTGTCTTGTGTTTTATCAGCACCAGCTGCAGCCGACACGCGCCGCACGGCCGCCACGGGACGACCGGATTTGTGTGTCTCCGCATCTGTGTTCGGCTTTTCAGCGGCCAAATGAAATTAGTCACCGCTGTCCAGAACTCTCTGCTTGTTTGTCAGATATTGTAACACCATACTTACACACACACACAAACACACACACACTCAGACAATGTCCAATTTCAATTGTCCGCCATGACACTGGCATAAAATGTAAAAGAAAAACTATATGGGTGCTGTAACCATTTCAATTATTCATCTTCCATCACCAAAATCATAACCATGAACGCCAGCACACACACACACACACACACACACACACACACACACACACACACACACACACACACACACACACACACACACACACACACACACACACACACACACACCTTTCGCCCTTGGTTCCACTCTGGATTTTGGACACACACGCCAACAAACTGATTACAAGGTTCACACGTGCAATATTTCCCTTAAACAAAAATAAATATTAAATAGAATATTCAAGAGAAGTGGCCCTGTAATAGTCAGCCATTTTATTTCACATTTACCAAAAGTATTGGGACACATGATTTTTCCAGTCAGATGTGGTTCTTCCCCAAACCACAGCAGCTGGAAGCACACACTTGTCTCTGGATGAGGTGGCACAGAGTTTTGTCCTTCACTTGAACTAAGAGACCCAAACCTGTTCCAGCATGACAACATGCACAAAGCCAGCTCCATGAAGATCTGCTTTAAATGGGTTGGAAGATGTGGAAATTCTCCTGCTATGGAGGGCCAATTAAACACCTTTGGGATGAATGCACCCCAGGAACCTCAGTAACCTCCTCAACCATCATCTACATCAGTACCAGTCTTTACTAACACCCTTGTGAAAGGAGCACAAATCTTCACAAAATCTAGTGGAACATCTTCACAGAAAAAGTTATTATTACAGCGAATGGAAAATAACTGTGGGAAAAGGATTTTCAAAAAGATAGCACACAGCATATCTTATGCTCTTATATACCACATTCACGAATATTAAATATGGAATATTAAAACCAGAATTATGTTAAACTCAGAACGTATAATTACTTCACTGTTTAAGTCATAGAACTTGATGACTTCTGTTGGATTTTGGGTAAAGGTTAATGCTTTAAAGGATCACAGTAACACTATTTGGCCTTAAAAAGGTTCTTTAATAGCAATTTATCAACACGTCTGAGGTAAATTTCGATGTCCCCAAACTTCTTGACTGGTTTTCAGGATTGCTGTGGCTTTCTATAAATCAATATCAAAAACTTAGCTAGAATAATCACTATCTTTTACCAGAAGATTGTAATGTAATGTCGAATTTCAGTTAGCGATTAATGTTGGTTCAAAGTATAAAATTCTTGCCTCAAGGATGTTTTTCTTAGCAATTTACCAACATATCTGAGGTAAATATTCATACTCCTGATATTTACTGATATTCTTATACACTAGCTAGCTAGCTAAGCCTCATTTATAGCAACAGTGTGTCTAGTTTTAACAATACCCCAAGATATCGGAGGTGAATATTAAGATTGCAGCACTTATGACTGGTTTCCAGGATCACTATCGCTTTTAATAAATCTGTATAAAAGACTTTTGCTGAATCATTATCTTTTGCCCAAAGATTGCGATGTAATGTTGGATTTCAGCTAGCAATTAATGCAAAGTAGGTTCACAGTATATAATTTCTGCCTTATGGGTTTTTTGGGGCAATTGGCCAACATTTCTGAGGTAAAAAATGATTCTCCTAATATTTATATCTTGTTCTATTGTCACTCTATTGTTAGGCAAGACTTACCACAAATACAGTAGCTAGCTGAGCCCCGTTTATAGCAACAGTGCGTCTAGTTATAACAATCAACCTACACATTGACATCGTAACACTTCTGACTGGTTTCTATGATCACTGTAGCTTTCTATAAAAGTGTATAAAAGACGTAGCTAGCTAAATCATCACCTTTCATTCGTCGGCTAGCGTATACTCGGAGTCCATATTACCTAGTTGCTTGGCAACGGTGTTCTCACGAGTGTATCCGCTTGAACGGTGAGCCTGAAAGTTTGAGATTTGGACGCCTGAATGGACGGCGTTAAATTTTAATATTCTGAATGTAATATTTAGGAGGTTTTTTTTGTCAGAATAAATCGTTTAAAGGGGTTTCATGTTTATTAAAAAACTGTATTTGTTTGAAACGGCTCGAGTGTCTGTTTCCTCATGCAAGTCGACTTCCCAAAATCTCTCACACGCCCCACACACACACCCCACACACACACCCCACACACACACACACACACCCCTATTGGTTGCGAGTCTCAAAGTCAAACTCCAGAGATCAGAGACTGAGAGGGGATAAAGAATCAAAGAACAGGAAAGGGAAGAGACGAAGAGCAAAGAAGGAGACAGAAAAGGACTCCCTTTCTACCCCCCTTACAAGTCACCCATCCCTCTCTCTCTCTCTCTCTCTCTCTCTCTCTCTCTCTCTCTCTCTCTCTCTCTGATTCTGTTTCTTTCTCTCTCTTTCTCTCTGTGAGTGTGTGTGGTGGCCTGGACTGAGTCTCCCATTCTCTACACATGAGGCTTGAGCAGCAGAGCAGAAACAGCAGGCCCACGAACCCGCCGTAGTCCAAGCCTTTTCAAACGACGGGGGGGTGGGGGGTGGGGGGTGGACAAGAGGGGGACGAGACAGATAGACAGAAGGAGGGAGGACGAGAGATAGAGAGAAAAAAAACGCAGAGACAGAACGTGAGGGATGAATAACGGATGATAAAGAAAAATAAGAGAAGTGAAGAAGGAAGGAAGAAAGAAAGGAGACAGGGAACGAGTGAGTAAGGTACCCAATACCTACTGAGGAAGGAGTCGCGTGAGAAAAGAGGGAGAAGGAAAGAAAACGGCGAAAATGCAATGAAGTTTCTTTCAGCATCACCAACACTACGGAGACCGATTCGTGCCCTAAGAGTCACATAGAATACAGATTAACATGGCAGAGGTAGAGCTGCATCTTCCTGAAGACAGAACGGGAAAGAATGCACTACAAAGGCCTATTTGTGAAAGGGCCATGCTTTAGAAGTCAGAAGGCACTAAGAAATAAAACCTGTATTAAATTGAATTGTATAAGTATGCAACCTTGTGTTGGTTCAATTCAAGGCTTGATAACATTGTGGTCAGCTTTCTTTTTGGTAGTTCCTGTCAAATGCTACCAGTACACTGCGGGGTCGCCCTTTTCAAACGCAATGAGGTGTGGGATAAAAAAGAAAAGAAAATAAGAGGGTTGGCAGGTTAACCTGATCAGCTATTTGTGAAGTTAGCTTTTATTATTATTATTTATTTAGCTTGATAACTCCGCCCCTTTTTGACATCACAGGACACTTCAACCAATAAACATGCAGGGAAACTATGCATAGGCTATGCTACAGTACTGTACAGTACTCACTATAGGTCATATTTCTACAAATTTAATAAATATTCATCTCGCTTTGTTCTTGCAAATGTTTTCTGGGTGTGTTTAAAGACTGTGGAAGGACGATTTATGGCTTAAACAATTTATCGTGGAAATTTGACGTTTTTGCCACGTAACTGCCACAATAGACGAGGGACGACTGTACCGTCGCAAATGAACGAAATATCTGCGCAACAAAAATTTTCAAAACAACGTTGTATTAAATTTTATATTGATTTTTTTTTTTTACGTTTTTTTTCGTTGTCAACTTGCCGTCTGCAAGACACAATACAAATGTTGATTTACACCGATTGCGTCACCCTTCAGATTCGAATGCTTTTTGTTTGTTTGTTTTGTTTTATTTACAGAAAGAAACAGCGACGTGAATTTCCTCAAAGGAGAAATCTCCAATACAGAACAAACAGCGACTATAAGCTTAAAAATGTCTAAATTAGCGATAGTTAATCTCAAGATGTGGATTTAGCATTTTTTAAATACGCTTTTATACATAAATACCCTGAATACGAGTTTTAAATAGTATAAAGTATATCGTAGATTAATCGATTGTCTGAATAATCATTAGTTCATATTCCTGAGGAGTAGGTGATTTATTTTTTCTCATTTCCTGGCAATGTTTGGGGTCAAAGCACAGGGTCAGCTATGATCCAAGATCCCTGGAGCACAGAGGATTAGGGGCCTTGCTCAAGGGCCCAACAGTGGCAGCTTGGGGGCTTAAACCTCTGATCAGTAGTCCAGAGCCTTAACTACTGATCTACTAGTTCCCACATCGTGGTCTTAACTATCCTGCACACGTTATTGTTCTGATTACCTGTTAATTAATGGAGATACGACCGGGAGCAAACTGATACAGATGCTAAAGTGCATAAAAAGAGTTAATAAAAAAAAAGGAAAAAAGAGGGAAAAATCATCAGCCCTGTTTTTATTCATCTCTGATTAAAGTCTGTCTCTCTGACATGAGACTTGCTTTGTTAGCTGCTTTGTTTCCTCCGGCGCACACAGGAAGAAGATTCCCCTCATTGCCTCTTTCACGTGTAAAACGCGCGCATGTAAAACGCGCAGACAGAAACATTCTCCGTCTGTAATCTCCGCCGACGTTTTACATGCGGACGTGTCTTCCCAGGACGGTGTTTCGAAGGGGAAAAAAAAAAACGCGCGCACACCGTTCAGCTTTTATCTACACACTGTATGATATCACACACACACATGCACACATGCACACACACACGCACGCATGCACGCACACACGCACCCACCTGGCTCGTCCCTGTTGCGCACTGTGAAGACGTTGAGCTGTATGTCCTGGTCTCCTTCCTCCTTTTCCCGACCAAGAATCATCCAGCTCTCCAATCCGTCCGAATCCGAGTCTGAATCCGAATCCAAATCAGGATCCACCACATACGGCGGGATCAATCCCGAATCAGAGCTCTGGTCCGACTCCGAATCCAGGACCACCACGTTTTCTAGGAGGTGATGCTGAAGCTGTGGAACAGGAGTCCCCCTCTTCCCTTTTGACCTCTGACCTTTCCCGGCGCACACGCTCTCCTCCTCCTCGGTGTTATCCGAGACTGTTATGACGTCCGGGCCCGAGTCGATCAGAATAGCATCGTCAGGAGGAGCAGCGTGAAGCTGGACTCTCTGGCCAGGCTCTTGAGCTTCCTGAGCCTCGTGTCCAGAGCTTTGCTGGTTCTCTGGAAGTTTCTCCTGGTCATCGGTGCAGTAGTGGAGCTGGGAATAGAGCTGGAACTCGAGATCGCTGTCAGGTTCGGAGTCGCCATCGTCCTCTTCCTCGGCGTACAACTCGTCTTCGTATTCCTCGCGCTCCGTGTTTCCTGAGAACATCTCAAACGACGGCCTTAATGGAAGGAAAGTTATCGTTAATGTTTTTGCACCAAAGACTAACTTTAGAACCAATCAAGAAATCTGAGATCCTGAGAAAAAAAATTACATTTATTAACTTTTTGGTAGGAGAAGAAACTGCAGTCTGATTGGTCAATTGGTTTTCAGGAAGGTTTACAGTTTTAAAGGTAGAACATTTGGAACCTCTTACCATCGCTCATCCATGACGGATACGTCACACAACCTTCAATTTCTCATCAATGATTCCTAAATTAGAAACTCAACACATCTCACATCACCGATAACCACCAGCTGGTAATGACCCTGACTAGTTCCAGGTGTGTAGGGGGATCAGGACGTTCTCTAGAACCTCAGTTGGATGACAGGTTTGTGGTCTGAATTCTTTTTTTCATGAGTAAAAAGCAGCTTCAATATCCACAAGCACGATCATTGACGCCCTTCAGCTTTATCTTCATGATAAACACAACAAACTGAACTTTAACCTGCCAACTGATTCTTATTAATGCTGCGTGTACATGAACTGGGCACATCTGCCACAGGGACGTTTGGCGCGACACGAGCGTTTGCCATGCGGTGGCGCTGCAACGGATCGTTCGAGGTGTTTCGCGTTTCAAGAACATGCCCAGAAGACGACAAGAGATCAGGAAGACCTCCGGGGAGCTCAACCGTTCGGACAACAATCCATACATGATCTCACTTCCAGATTTGGCTCCTGTGGACTTCACCCTCCTCCTCCACCTTAACAATGGACATGGTCCCAAAGCAGCTTCACTGAGATAAATAGGATATAAAGTTTAATTTATAAGTTTACTTCCTATAAGAAAAAAACTCGAGAGGCCATCATTCCAGTGAAACCCTTGTGGAGGTGTTCACTGGTTGGTGCTCCTGAGCTGATTGTAGCTGGTCCAAATCCATCCTCAAAGTTCTCCAGTTGCTCAGAAACTCCATGGATCATTAAGGATGTTTCATAAGGATGGTTCCAGAACCTTTCTCTTGCTTCACAGATTGGTCTCCAATAGAAGAGATCTCCATCTAGATGTATAGAATCAGGGTGGATCAGAAGGTCACTGTACAATGTTTTGAAGATAAACCATCAGCAGTTGCCTGGCCATGCATTTCGGGATTTTTTTGTGTGCAAAAAGTATAAATACTTCATAAAAAAGCTAAAAAAAAAAAGCTGTTTTGAAGTGTTTTGGTGACGTTTTCTCACGATGTTCCTTTTTTCTTAAAAAGTCCGTCCTGTAAATGTCATTGTAAGTGCGACCAAATCGCTTTCTTCTCCTGTCAGTCTTTGGGGAATAAAAAAATCAAAAACACAGCTATTAAATCCACACGAATATATTTGAGTTTGTGCAGTTTGCTGTATATTCGAGCTCCCTGATCAGCCAATCAAAAGGCATGAAAATGGCGACGTTCCTGGACGCCTTCTAGAGGGCCCTGGTGTCGCCAACTCGAAATCTGATTGGTTCAACGCAAAAGTCATCAAGCAACACGTGATGTGAAAGAGCTCAAATCTGATTGGATGGAAACAAACAAATACTTATTGTAGCAGCACACCGAAGAGAAAAGCTATAAAAAGAAGATAATTGAGTATTGGAAATAATTTTATAGATATTCATTGACAAGAATAGATTAAAAGTGCTTTTTAATCAGCCATTACACAGTATTATGAGCTTTCACTAAACACGTGGAGTCCATGATAGCCTGTGCAAACTGCCCCAGGCTGCGTCCTAAATCTCACACAAGTGCCCTCTGTAGCGCCCTACACAATGCGCGGAAGCCGCCCGGTCACGCCCCTATGTAGTGCGCGTGTCTAGGCAGCAGAGCGCGATTTGAGACTCCGCCCACGACAGCGGTTCCAGGCGCAGGACAGCCCTTAAAAAAAACACGCCGTCAACCCCGAGATCAGATAACACACTTCCCTCTGATAGCGTCCGAAAGCGATTATAACGTGTTTATAATGATTGTACAGAAATAACAATGCTAACAATCGTATAACGCGCTGGTCTCTTCGTCTCCACGTGCGCGTTCTGCGCCAGGGGGATGCGCATACACACGGGTTAACACTTTAAACACAGGATCGTTAAAGCTTTCCAAACACACACACACACACACACACGAGACAACGCGAGGATTTTGTATATAAAATTCATATCTCACCTGCTTGATTAGTGTCCCAGGTTTCAAGCGAGACAACACAGGAGACAGACTGCAGACAAACTTCCGGTCTGTCAGACGAGGGAACGGGGAAGAAAAAAAAAAGGTTGGCCAATTTTCACTATCGCGGGGAAGATGTGGTGCAAACAAGACTATCCTGGAGTTTACAAAAAAACAAAAACCAGTACAACATTATTATTGTATCATAAAATATAATAAATATATTTATAAAAAATAAAATATGTATAAAATGACACTATATTCGGTTTATGCTGGACATACTGATTTACTTTGAATGAACTAATGTACTAAATATTCAGTATTATTTTACAAAACAAATCACTAGCAGATGTCATTTAGACACACCATAATAAAGACATTTCAAGCATAAAATAGGAATAAATCTAGTTGAACTGGCATCCAAGCTGGATTTATTTACACATATATGTCTATACAACTGGATATAAGCGTTTAATTGTGCAAAAAGTGCCGAGTCGGTACACTATAACTCAAACGTGAGCGTCAGCACCAATGTTCAACCTCTGAAAAGGCCTATAATCGAGTCTTATCACTAAAGCTGTAATGCAGTCATTCGTTTTTGGTGGATCCCGAACACTATTTTAAGAAACACATTCTCAGCCCATACACATACCAGGCTTTAATGTCATTAAAATGTACATATACGAGAAGCAAGGACTCAAGAGAAAGTGCTGGAAAACGTGTCATTTAGAGCATCCAAAAAGAGTCGATAAACATCTCGGCTGGTCTTTGGATGATCGAACACACCACATCACTTTACTCTCTCAACTACAGGCAGCATACACACGTAAACACACACATCTGTTGGGTTTGTTTTTCCTTTAAAGAACACGAGTATTTAATGGGATTAAAGCGTCGAGAGAAAACGCTACGAGTGTATAATTGAGAGCATCCATAAGATCAGAGGATGAAAAAAGAACAAGCATGGGGTTGTAGGTTATTTCGATTATAGTATTTGAAATAAACAATGCAAATTTAAATAAATAAATAAATTGAGGTTTTCATTTGCCGGAGCCTCGTAGTGAAGGTTGCTAAATAATTTCAATGTCTGCTTTGTTGTGACATACCGTATATAACCTATAAAGTGATAAATTACTTTGCATGCTCTATTATACTGAATACAGGTGTAATAAATCATTTCAAATTACATAAATATTCATAATCGCAGAACGATGACATCAGTATGGTAATGATTTTACGTGGACCTCCATTCAATGTATAGTTAATATGAATCATTTTCTTATTTTCTTTGTATATATATCTACAATTTTTTTCCTCTAAATACAGAATGTGCTTATTTTTCTGGCCCTTTAGCTCTCGGGCCGTGCTCTTTACCATCCACGTGTCTGAATGCACGGACGTGCCCTCGCTAAAGTTTCTCTGCTAATTCAGAGGGAAAAAGGCCTCAAACAAACCCTGCACAATATCAGATGGCGAACACAAAGCAGGAGTTGAAACAGTCGTGGAGTTCGAGCGCTATCTGATTCTCCGCGCATCGAAAGGCCATCAAACCGGCGCATCAGTTCCATTCCCAAAGGTTACATTTCCTCAGAAAATTAGGCAAACGACCAAGCATCCCTCGCTTCATCGTATTTATTTATGACATTTCAACGTTTTTTGTTTTTTTAATTTAATGTCGCAAGTTTAAGGTTTGGGATATTTAAAAAAAAAATCGGATAGAAAGAAAAACACGCTGATGAATACCAAGAAGCTCCGGTTCTCCTCCTTTTAGTCTTATTCTAACGTCCCACTCCATCAGGACACTTCAGTAAAGACAAGGCAGAGAAGAAGGCAAAATGGCCGCCTCCTTGTTCCCGGATACGCACCTCGGCCCCGATTGCTGTTTCCTTTTGTTTGCTTTTCAGCTGTAACACATGCTGATGTTGAACAGAGCAACAAAAATCCCAAAGAAAACTGATACACAGAGTCTGTAAGGAAGCTGATTTATAAAGGAAGATCTCAGAAACACACTGTCGTGTTACTGGCTCATGTAAACATTATACCTCAAGGGCCACTAATGCACTTTGTTTTAGTAGATAATAAAAGCTACACTGTACAGTTACCTTCTCAGAGAATACACACACAAACTGACCGTACAAAACCCTAACACTTGAGAAGCAATGCGGTGTGTGTATAGGAGCGTTTTTAATACCCGATACCTGGTTTAGATGTTTCTTCAAGCAAATCCAATTCAAGTCTCACGTCCAGCTCATTCTTTTCCAGTCTCACAATTAGTAATCTGAGTGTGGAAAAAGAAGGGGTCAATTTGAGTGGTATATGTACATATATATATATAGGTATATAAAAAGGTATATAAAAGATGAGCCCCAATATATATATATATATATAATGCCGTATTTTCCAAATACAATTTACATCTATATTCCACTCAGTTCATGTTCATACGTTTTTTCTCTTTTTAAAAGTACATATGAAAAAACAAGGGAGGGAAAAAAATGAAAAAGCTTGATGGCTCGTTGTTCTATTAAAACGAATAAACAACAGTCTATAGGTTGAGTGTATGGGATATAGACTCCTCCAAACTCCATATTGCATGGCTGTGTGGTTATTCCTCATTGAGAGGTTCTTTCGCATTGAGAGGTATTGTTCCTGGAGTGTTTGGGTCTGTCGGAGGCCCGGTTTGACCCCTGCATGTCGCGACACGTCACATGGGGTTCGGGAACAAAAAGCCTCATGGTGAAACCTCATGTCCTCTTTTGTTTGGCTCTGGTGCTGGGCCAAATGTGTACACCCAGGTTTACAAGGCCAAACCCGGCTCTGGGCTCCTCTCTCCACACACACACACACACACACACACACACACACACACACACACACACCGCCTATTGTTTACAAAGGCTTATATACTCTTTATAATAGTAGTTATAGTGTTTGATTTTTTTCACAGTCTAGACTCCAAAGGTGATTCATATTCAGATGCTGGAACTTTTGCAAGCCTGTAAAAATTGAGCTTTTTTTTGAAGGCAAAATTAAAATAAAAGATACAAAAAAATGCATTTTTTTGCTGCAAAAAAAATGTATCCAAAATACAAAATTGTGGTAAATTGTTTTTTTTTTCCCCTAGATTTGGAAATAGATTTAGATCGGGATTTATTTTAGATTTATAAAATAATTTATTCTGGCACTATTACTGGTGTGCTGTAAAGTTATTATGTTATGTAAGATAATTATTTAAATGCATGAATCCTGAATTTATTACTATAAATTAATTATTTAATGTATGAGCAAAAAAGACAATAGAAACAATAACAAATATTAACCTAAACATAAAGCACATCAAAAATGTTTTCTAATTAACAGAAAGGAGGATTAAATTGCATCCTTTGGTATATGGGTGAAAAAATAAAAATATAATAATAATAATAATAATAATTATTATTATTATTATTTATTAATAATAAATAATAACCACCACCACCACCACCACAGAAGCGTCATTAATGTTGTTGATCTTTCTTCCTCCTATTTATCTGTTTACTTATTGTTTTAATTGTCCGCTTTGGTTCCTGCGTCTCGGCCTAACGCGATTATTTCCGGTTCCACCGCCTCGCACAGCCAATCAGCGGCGCTCCCCAAAAAATAATTACGCCATTAATGAAATTAATGAGGAGCTGCGAAAGCGCGAGCGGTTCGTCATAGAATATTGGGACGCCACAAACTAATGAACGAAGAGACTTTAAGCGAATAAACTGGAAACTGCTCTGATCATAATTTCTGTTTGGCGTCTCTCTGCATCAGTTCATTTCGATTTTGGGGAGGGTGGGGGAGAGGGGGTAGAAGGAAAAGGGGGGGGGGGTATTTAATTATTTTTCTGACATTTTGACGTGATAAATAAACCCCCAATCTGTTTGCGTTAATACTGCATATATATATATGACCGATACATACGGTTTACGTAATGTTTTATTTTTCAGATGGATCTACACACACGTTAGGGTTTTAGTAAGATGTTGGAGCACCATGAGCTGTGCTGGGATCCAGCAACACCTCAGCCGGTGTCTCGATGATCAAACCTACATTCCCAAAAAAACTGAGACAAAAACCCATTACATGATCACTCTACTCTCTCAGAGGTGTTCTACTGGGCTTTGAAGATCAGAGGATGATTTCTGTTCACATTTTGTCCTCAACAACCATTTCCTGTTCCCTTGTTTCCTACAGATGTATAAAAGTGACACCACCAATCAAACTTCTACAAACCATTGATGATGATGATGAGGCTGAATGTGGTGGCTTCCAGGATGACCCTCTCCAGCCCCATTATCATCTGATATGATTTACACCTGGGGCGTTTTTAATAGATGCCCTTATCTCACTTACACAGTTAAGCCATTGCTGGTTAAGGGCTTTGCTCAAGAGCCCAGCAGTGGCAGTGCAGGGACTTGAACTCATGACCTTTCGTGTCACTTTTTTAAAGCAAGATAAGAGATGAGTTTATTAGAGGGACAGCACATGTTGGACGTTTTGGAGACAAGGTGAGGGAGGTGAGATTGAGATGGTTTGGACATGTGCAGAGGAGGAACATGGGGTATATCAGTAGGAGAATGCTGAGGATGGAGACACCAGGAAGGAGGAAAAGAGGAAGACCAAGGAGGAGGTTTATGGATGTGGTGAGGGAAGACATGCAGGTAGTTGGTGTGAAAGAAGCAGATGTAGAGGACAGGGGGGGGTATGGAGACGGATGATCCACTGTGGAGACCCCTAATGGGAGAAGCCGAAAGAAGAAGAAGAAGAAGAAGAAGATATTGGAAAAAAACCCCACTAAAAATAAAGCAAAAACAAATAAATACATATGTACATATATAATGATACCACGAGGGTGGTTTGGTCACCAGTCTGCAGACGATGAATATTTTTAAAAATCTTTTTAAAATCTGTCTTCCTCTCAAATAAGGTCATTAAGTGCATGAATGCGTGTTGTTTCACTGTGTTTTTTGGGGTAAATACAATAAATAGAATAAACAGAAAATCTTAAAACCTCAGCGTGGGTTTTTTTTCTAAAAGTGTGTTGTGATGATGTTTAAAAACGCAATACAAAGTCGAATGGAATTAAACTGAATTAAGCAATTTGGGGGAAATTGTTGCTACATACCATTACACCACACACACACACACACACACACACACACACTACGCTATAATTACTGTTGTTTCTGTTTGTGATGAGATAACTACAAAGTGAGGATTAACTGGAGACTACTTCTGAAACCGTGGTGAGAAGAAAGAGAGAAACAGGAGTAAGAGATGAAACCAGTTCCTTAAACAAGTGGAGATGCAAGTGGAGAATGATGTAAGTGTTTGTGAAAACATGCCATGACCTTTCTTTTACAAACCTGAGAACATAGAGAAGAAGAGAGAGAGAGAGAGAGAGAGAGAGAGAGAGAGAGAGAGATGGTTTTCGGTTTCACTTTGACAGTGGTGAACATCTACAGCTCTGTTTAAAGCTCCTCATGGAAACCAATACCATAACCCTCATACGTCAATGCTTTGGAAAGCCTCCTTTAGTGTTTGCTATTAACACGTAAATGTTTCGTGTCGACTCAACACTAAAGGGTTCACTCAAAACAGTGTGTGTTCATTTAACTCTCACTCTTCAATACTGTGGTGTTTATTCTATCATTCATTCCCCAATAAATCCTAATGCATACGTCCTCACTTTATTTTAATGTCAGTGGTGTTGATTCAAAAGCTCCAGAATTTGGGTCAATGAATGAACTATTCATGTGTTGCTTTGTCACTGTACGTCACTTCCTTTGGTGGGTTTTGTTGATTCGGCACTGTAGGTTACATCAGTCCGGCTAATAAGCCGTAAATCTTATACTGTGGGTTAATTCTGAATATTTACCAGTAGTGAAATGAGTTTTGTGGGTATTTAATAATTCACGACATTTCATAGAAATCATTGTGTAGGTCCTGTGTTAATTTACAGCTTTACAGACATCAGGTTTATGTGCGAATTTACAACATTGTAGACGCCATTTTTTTCTCATTACGTCATTGTAGGTCATGCGTTCATTTACGTCATTTTACTTGTCATTACATTATTGTAGCTCCTGGATTAATTAGCATAATATTTGTGGTCATTACGCCATTGTGGGCTATGTGTTAATTTATGCAATTTTGGTGCTCATTACATCACTGAAGTTCGTGTGTTAATTAGCATAATTTCTGTAGTCAATACGTCATTGTAGGTCATGCGTTGATTTACGTAATTTTAGTTGTCATTACGTCATTGAAGTTTGTGTGTTAATTAGCATACATTTAGTGCTCATTACGTCATTGTAGGTCATGTGTTAATTTATGCAATTTTAGTGGTCATTACATAATTGAAGTTCATGCATTCATTTGCATAATTTTAGTGCTCATTACGTCATTGTAGGTCATGCGTTGATTTACGTAATTTTAGTTGTCATTACGTCATTGAAGTTTGTGTGTTAACTAACAATTTTTGTGGTCAATACGTCATTGTAGGTCATGTGTTAATTAACATAATTGTAGTTCTCATTACGTCATTGTGGGTCATGCGTTAATTTATGTCATTTTAATGGTCATTACATTATTGTAAGTCATGGGTGAATTACATAATTTAAGTGGTCAATACGTCATTGTGTGTCGTGTGTTTATTAATTTATTACATTTTAGAGGTTGTTGTAGGTTGTGTTCATTTATTTATAACACTATAGACGCCATTATAGGTCATGTTTATTCATGTGTGTTCATTTACATAATTTTATTGGTTGTAGTCGATTTCTGTATTAATCACACGATTATATAATTACGCAATAATTCAGATTAGAGACGTCATGGAAATGTCGTTCTAGGTCACGTGTCCATTTACATACTATTAGTGGTCGTTGTAGGTTCATGTGTTTGTTTACAACATTTTAGACGACGTTGTATATCATACGTTCAGTTACATAAGTGCAGTGGTGACTGTCGATTACAGATTTGAGATCATCTGTAACATTATTGGCATCATCACCACTCACACTTCATCAGGAATATATCATATATCTCATCATTTTAATTCACAGCATTACAGACGTCCATGTAGGTTGTGTTCATTTACAAGATTATAGACATCATTGTAGTGATCATTGGAGGTCATATAATCATTCACATTACATGGCCTCCAAAGTTACAGACATGATCACCACTCACACTGTCATCAGGAAATGTCCAATTTTACTTGACATCATTATAGACGTCACTCTGGGTTGTGTTCATTTGCATCACGTCATTATAATTTACGTGTTTATTCGGGACATGTTGGACACCAGTGAAGGTCACGTGTTAATTTACAGCATCATATATGTCGTATTAGTTAATGCATTCATTTCGAGCGTTGCAGAGGCCATTGTGTGTGTGTGTGTGTGGTGTGTGTGTGTGTGTGTTATGTATCACACTATGTATGCACCATTAATGCGTTCATTCACCTTGTATTTAACAGTGCAATCGTTAACTCACTGTGTGCCCAGGTGTTAATGCAAAACTGCATGCTCACGTGTTACCCTGTGCGTCAACTCGGGACACCGCAGGTGTTTCTGTAAACTGTGCGTCAATCCGCAAATGCGCTCTGCGGCATTTCAGCACTGGAATTCAGTTCTCTTCTGTACCCCTTCGAAATCAAACCTGTCCAGGACACAGACCGGACACACACACACACACACACACACACACACACACGGTTGTAGAAAGAAAAAAAAAAGAACGTATAAACGTTAATTAAAAGATTGACCTTGGGTCGGTATTAATCCTTCTGACCCGCAGGCTACATCATTTTAATTTAATATTATCTTTAAGCTTCATTATTTCTCCCCCTGAGCTTCAATAAATACAGAAATATTTATTATTATTATTATGATTATGATTATTATTATTATTATTATTATGATTATTATTATTATTATTATTATTATTATTATTATTATTATCGTTATTATAATTAATATTTATTATTATTATTATTATTATTATTATTATTATTATTATTATTAGCGTCCCGCGTTGTTTTTTCCGCTTCGCTCGTACCGAACTTAAAGTAACACTTCCTATTATTAAAGGGAAATAAAATACAGTAATCAGGAGGGAAAAAATAACCTGGTTTACTTCATTAAATATCTAAATAATAATAATTATTATAATAATGATAATAATAATGATAATAAAACTATTATACAAACCGCCTTGTGCCATTTTTTTATTTATTGTTTATTTATTTTTTTACAGATTTGATTGGTCTCATTCGGGTTATATTTTATTACACAGTTATCATAATAGCAGAATATGAATAATAAATAATCAGTAATGAAGTGGATAAGTTTGTTATTTTAAAAATAAAATGTAAAAAAAAGTTTTCAAGTTACAATTTCTTTTTAATTTTTAAAAGATTTGTTTTATTCATGAGTAAAAGTGCATTTCGCGTTTTTTTAAAATGTTTTAATTATTGCTTCTAGTCTACAAACACAGACACATATACTGATCTGATTTCTGAATATTTTTTATATGTATATTTTTAATTTACATTTATATTTATTTTGTACACTAATAAAAAAAAAAGACAAATAAACAAACGAATAAATAAAAACACATTGATCTGAGCTACACAGAACAAAACATCTCTTCATTCAATTATTAATAAATTAATCAAATAATAAAGTTAGGTAAGTTCTGATTAAACTCATACAGTGTCTACACACACACACACACACACACACACACACACACACACACACACACACTGAATATGTGCATATATCCTGTTATCCTGTTATCACTTTGCTGGTCTGATCTCTTCATGTCATCTCGAGTATCTACAGTACCTCCTGAAAAAGGTCCTTGTTGAGATCAGGGTCTGAGATGAGCTTCACTGCGTTCTGTGGAGAGCAGAAGAAACATCTACTGTGAGAGATAAAAAACAAAACCAACAAAAAAAACATCTAGCAAACATTTCACATCATAACATTTTTAAAAATAGGAGAAAATAAACAGGAGGAAAAAAAACATGGATGGAAAATCAGCACTAGATGATTTATTATTATTATTATTATTATTATTATTATTATTATTATTATTATTATATATAAAGCTGTGGCTAAAAAAAGTGTTTGTTTAGTTTTTGAACGTGAATGAAGTTTTTAATTCCCCTGATCAGAGCCCAAATCCCATGACAAAACACACACACAGAGAGAGAGAGAGAGAGAGAGAGAGAGAGAGAGAGAGAGAGAGAGAAAAAAACTTGTGAAAAGTTTCCCAAACAAGTGTAACAGATGTGTGAGCGCGTCTCAGAGAGAAAGAAAGAGAAAGAAAGAGAAACAGCATAAGCGCTCACACTGAACGCACGACTCTCCCTCTTTCTCTCTTTCTTTTCTCTTCTTCCTTTTTTTTTTTTTGCTCTTTTTGCCCCCTTAATCGTGTCGCTTTCTCCGGAGACTCTTTTCCACCTAAAGTGTTTAGTCTCAGGCCGCTGCACACTTCGCCACTGCGCCACGGGGAGCGGAAGAGTCGCTTTACTCCAAACTACACCACAACAACACAAAGAAGAGAGAGAGAGAGAGAGAGAGAGAGAGAGAGAGAGAGAGAGAGAGAGAGAGAGAGAGAGAGAGAGAGAGAGAGGATTGTTTAATTGTTTTTGTCCTGGTCATCTCTCTGCGTCCCAGTATGGACTTGGATCAGAAAGCTCCACCAGGGCGCATCGGACGGTCGGGTAAGGCCTTTCCTTTTTTTTTTCTTTCTTTCTCCACCATTCCAAAGAACTTCTGCATTTCATGGTAGCACTTTTTCAAGCATCACTGGAGGAATTTCTACATCCTCCGACATTAGACAAGACATTTTAAACGTGTCTCCAGGTGTTTAACGCACATCAGAAACGCTGTTTATTGCCTTCAGAAAAAAACATGGCTGCAGTTTTTCTTGTGTGTGAAACTGTGGCCTGCGATGATCTTGAGGTACTGTGTATACATGTTGCTTATACACACACACACACACACACACACACACACACACACACACACACACACACACACACAAAACAATTGAACATGGATATATCTATACTATATATAAATAGAGATATATACTGTACTATATGCGGTTTTGCGCATGCGTAAAATATGTTTTTGCAAATATATTAAATATAAAGGTATTTTTTGTTCAGAAGTTTCTGATCTACATCATAACCCAACGCTTTGGCTCTGCTCAGGAAATAAAAAACCTGTGCAAGAACAAATAATGAAATCGAATAAAAGAAAGAAAGAGCGTGCACACCTTCAAATAAAACGAAATAAAATAAATCGAATATGTGCATCTGAAAACATTTTGAATGCATCGCCTTGAACAGATTTGACGCAAGATTTTGAGAAATTATTATTCAGAACGAGTTTTAGGCTAAAAAAAAAAGAAAAAAGCGCGTGTTTAATCACGTGAAATACACGATGTACTACACGGCATTGGCTGCTCGGCGTGCTCGCGCTCGCGCTCGTGCGCAACAGGTGCGCGTCGGATTGGTGGACCTTCTGCTGGAATAGGTGTGCTGTAGAGCAGGTAATGATGCAGGTGTGTGTAGGACTGAAGTTAAATGAGAAATTCATGATTTTTTTGTGGAAGATCACCAATGCGTAGACATTAGAAAAGTTTGAGAGATGTTTGGCGGCCCTGTTTTGGTACGTCACATCCGGATAAAACCCAAAAAAACACGCTTAAGATGCAGTTTATCACACGCGATATATTCATACCAGGCTTTTGTATAAAACTTCTCCAAGATGCATTAGATGCGCTTCACTCACGTGACCTCTTTATATAATCTACTTTATCCTGAACGCATCTTGGGATCCTTTATTAGAACATACCAGGAGAGAGACGTTGCATCATCCGAGCTGCAGCTCATCTTCTCATCATCTCGTCAAACGTGACATCCAACGAAGATCTCAAGGATTAAATTAACACCGAGTTTCCGAGTTCATCAACAGTGCACGTGTTAAATCTGAAGATCTCCAAGATCTTTCCCTGTGTGTGCATTGGCACAAAGTGATACAAGGAATCAGACTTCATTTGTCACTAATTTGTCACTGTTTTCACGCGCGGCCGCTAAAACGCGCGTGTCGTCCGGAAGTGTTCTTCTGCGTAATTCCCTGTTTTGAGTAATTATTTATTTGTTATTATTTTTTTATGTGTTAAAATAAATAAATGTTTCTGCATACAAAATGTATATATATATATATATATATATATATGCTAAATGCTACTATTCTTCTTCACCATGAGTTTCTTTCACCTGTGTGTGTATTTAACACACCACACACACACATTTCGAGGTGAGAATTATATTATATGGTGTAGCACTTTACTACAGAGAAGCTTAATACAGGCCAATCTCACACTGATACACAATATACTGCTTTATAAAAGTGTATTAAAACTCAATTCATAACTAAAACTTTGATTTCTATTATTAAAATATAAATATAAATCGAAGCTGCTGAAGTTCTGCTGCAGTGAAACTGAAAATCCAATCCAATTTTTTTGTAAATTCGAGTTCAGGGTTTAATACATTTATTCATTAAAAACCGCTTTTTGTTTTTTTAAAATGTTTTTCTATTTTTCCTTCTTTTGCTTTCAATATATTTGTAATTCAGGAGCAAATCAAACGTCACCACACGCCAACGGTGGCTCACGTGGACTAATTTGGGAATAACCTCTGCTCTTATAACTTTATTTGTCCTTCTTGAGATTTTAGGAAACATGCAGGAACTCATGCAAAAGCAGTTTATTTTACAAAAATTCATTCATTTGACTGCAAGAATCTGAACAGAACTTTACCAGAAAAGCAGCAGGTTGAGTCCAAGTTTAAGACTTTCTGTAGAAGACCATTTATTTATTTATTTATTTATTTATTTTATTTTATTTTATTAATTTAATTTAATTTAATTTATTTATTTTACAGGCATTATTATTACTTTACAGTTAGAATATTTACAGTTTCACTGACCCTCAATACAACAACCAACAGTTCTGAACTGATTTGATAAATTTGTGTATAATATAAACAAAATATAGAAATACAAAGAAACAATTTACCAATTTATTTATGTAAGAGTTTTATATTTCCAATAAAGTAATAAGAGTGAGTAAAAAAGGATATTTTATTCGAAGGTGGCCATTTTTCTTTTTAGATTCACTTAGTGGATGTAAAATTTAATGTTATACACAAGTATCAATATATTTGAATACAATATATAATAATAATAATTATTATTATTATTATCATTTTATTTATTTATTTATTATTATTCAGGAAGGTACCTTGAGCTCCTGCTCGTAGATCGTGGGTCACCTGGCGAGCACGTGCGCGCGTGCACTGCCCGGGCCCAGAGGCGCGCCCCCTGGCGAGCGGCGCGCGGCCGTGAAAAAAAACCCACAAAAAAACATTCGCGTTAACATTCGCTGATATTCACACACTACATCAGAGACAAACAATAAACAATAAACAATATAAAAGTGTGTAAATGCACAAAGTGTTAAAACCTGAAGAAATGTTCCAATGAGGCGTCAGAGCTTCTTCACTTCTCCTTCTGTTTTCAATCACATTTATACCAAATGTCAAACATACAAAACATAATAATATTAATATTAATAATAATAATAATAATAATACAAATAATAATAACAATTGTAAAAATTATAATAATAATAATCCATGCCGAAAAGATATTAATCCGAATGAATAGGTGCATTTACATATTAATCAGTTTAATGGGACATTCATTTTTAACATTTATTTATTAATTGGAAATAGGAAAAATAAAGAAAAAAAGGAATTTTATATAATATAGTGAAATGTCACTTTTATATGCGTATTTAACACATTTGTAAGATCTTTTAATGCGCAATAAAAAAATAAACCCGAACAACAAAAACAGTGAAGAGCAGAAAAGTTACAATCACACTATTAACATTTCTTACATTTTTACTCAAACTTAGTATTTATTTATTTATTTATTTATTTATTTATTCATTTATTTATTCATTCGTGCATGTATGATTCGATAGAAAATGTTCACGAAAATATTGAATATAACCATAAACATGAATAACCGCTAATTATACATTTATACAAGTTTATGCAGTAGTTTTATATAATATTAGTCTATTGAGAAAAATAAACACACACACACACACACACACACACACACACACACACACACACACACACACACACACACACACACACACACACACACACACACACACACACACTTCAGGCAAAAGGCAACTTCACTTATGACCCTGACTGATTGTAATGAATGAATAAGTGAATGAAATGATTTCAGCTGTTTAATTGTAAGTTTAATAATAATAATAATAATAATAATAATAATAATAATAATAATAATACAAACTCTGCAGCTCGCGCGTGCTGGTTTTATTTATATTTAGGGAATAAACTAATCAGCACGTCGAGCGCGTTTTTTTTTTTCTGTGATCAGCCAATCAGCGTGTTCTGGTTGTGATCTCGACTTCTGATTGGCTGAGGTAAAGGCGGAGAAGCTGCGCTGTGATTGGCTGGTGCGCCCCGTGACCGGCAGAGCGGAGCGTTAGATCCGGAGCTCCTCGTCCCCGGTGCGGTCCACACGAGAGCGGGTTCTGGAGAACGCACCGCGCGAGAGCTCGCGCCGCGCACGCACGCACTCACTCACTCACTCACGCACGCACGCACGCGCTCGCTCACATTTTTTCGATTTCCAAAAAAAAAAAGAGAAGAAAAAAAAAAGAGAAGAATTGGAATTCAGTTACTAAAAAAAAAAAAAAAAAAAGAAAGAAAAAAAACCCGCACCATCTTCAGACCGCAGAAACTACATCAACCGCACTTTATTCTATTTATTTATTTATTTGTTTGATTATTAATTTATTTGTTTAGTTATTTATTTTAAATAATCCTGCGCGGGACAGGACACCAGGAGCGCGTGCGCGCGGACCGTTGCCACCGATGGCGCGTCGCAAAGCGCGCGCACCGTGCGCGTAAGGATGCGCCGTTCGGCTCCTCGCGTGCAGACGCTCGCGCCGGGCGGATTTACCGAGAGCGCCTTTCGCGCAAACTCTGTCTAACGGGACGCTTGGAGCTCGAGAGAACCACACGCACGCACAGACACGCACACGCGCGCACACACGCAAACGGGACTAACGGGAGAGAAGAAGAAACGGGCTGAATACTGAGGTGCCACGAAAAAAAAAAAGATTTACGGATAACAGGATTTTTTCATTTTATTTTTTTGCAACGTCGGAACAATTTCCACTGTTTGCGCCTCATCATCATCATCATCATCATCATCATCATCACCATGGCTGCGTTTTATTTGTCTTAACCGGCGCGTGCATGTTCCTGTTTGGATTTTGACGCCTTCGGCGCGGTTTATGAAACAACCTCAACAGATCTTCTGCATGCACGTGAACAAGAATCACTGCTGCCCATAAATGCGCTGATTTATTGCATTGTTTTTCTTCAGAATTTCCTTTTTTTTCCTCACTTTTTTTCCCCCTTCGGGGGCGTCAATTCAACTTCTTGGCCTTTCTGCAAGTTTTTTCTCATTTCTTTCAATTTTTTTTAATTGAAAGTGTTTGGAGAGCTGAACAAAACAAAACAAAACAAAAACAAAAAAAAAACCCAAGAAGAAATAAATAAAAATAAATAAAAAGACGCGCTTGCTTGGAAGTGGCCGTGACCTCCGACCTTATGGAAATTCACTGCAAGCACGACCCTTTCGCCGCGATGCACAGTAAGTTCAAATAATATTTAATAATAATAATAATAATAATAATAATAATAATAATAATAATAATAATAAAGTCTCTCGTGCATACCGATTTGCATTCATTAAACTCAATTAGAATAAAATTAAAATCGAATCTTTTTGTCCTCTACACGTTTTTTAGGCACTTTATACTTGTGTAAAATCAGTTTTGTGCATGAAATGTGTGAGATGTAAACGAGTTTAAAACAAACCAGCTGGAAATCAAGTTCTGAATATTTCTATTCACAAATACAGAAAGCAAAAGAGACTTTTTTTATCACTCATATGGTGCATCTATAATTATCTATAATTATTTGGAAATGGGTTGAGATATAATAAATCAAGAGTTTCAAGTTTTATTTTTTATTTGTGGATGGTTTTATTTTTTTTTTTTTTTATTTTGTCCTGGAAAAAATTTTCCCTAAATGTCGATATCATGATTCTGGACTGGTGATTTCAATACTGGATTTTGCTCATCGGTTCTTCTCAGTGTTGGTTGATAGTTTGGTGTGTGTTTATTTCTCAGTGTTTATAGTGAACTGTAGTGTTTAATGGAAGCTTTCAGTCTTCACCTCTGGACCACCAAGAACTCAGGAATGGATCTAGAAATATATCATTTTTTAATTTCATATTTATTTTTGTTCTTCATTTTTTTGTGGCACCAAAAACATGGATGTGGCACCAAAATATGGATCAGAAATCTATCTATCTATTTATTTATTTATTTATATATTTTTTGCTCATAGATGATTTTTAAGATAAAAAAAACACAACTTTAAATATTTTTTTTTGCTTTTCTGTTGCTTTTTTTTCAATTATCTTTCCTTTTGCAATGGTGCAAACATCATTGCAAGGCTGTTGTCGAGTTTCTTCCCTCCTTCACTCCTTCATTCATAGTTGCTGGAAAACACTGATCTTCTCATCACATGACTTACAATAACCTCCAATATTATTATTATTATTATTATTATTATTATTATTATTACTATTATTCATTTGAACTCTTTTTCAATCTTCCTCTGTCTCTCTCTCTCTTACGTACGCACACACACACACACACACACACACACACACACACACACACACACACACACACACACACACACACACACACACTTGCGGCATGGTGAATGAAGCGCTGCATTTTACGCATTTCAGAGGCGGAACGAATCGCGTTTCCTTTCCGACACACACGAGAAAGAGATTAGACACACACACACACACACACACACACACACACACACACACACACACACACACACACACACACACACACATACACAAAGTACATTATACACTTTTCTATATTTACACCGACAAACACCGGCCGCTCGGCTGTAGGACGCAAATCAGTTCTTTATGCTTTTAATTAGAATAAAAATGTTAATTTTAATTATTTACTTTTGTCATGTGCGGGTTACAGATCATTTGAAAAGATAAGATTGATTATTAAAATGATGATGATAATAATAATATTAATAATATAATAATAATATTAATAACAATAATTATACTGTTATTATTGTTGTTGTTATTATTTTTTTTTATCATAGAAAATGATCTTGTAATCTATATACCCCGGGCTTTGGGAAATGTACCTTATTTGGAAGTCCTGCATTTTAGCAAATCGCACTTGTACCTCATTTTATGTATTATTGTCATTATTATTATTAATATTATTATTATTATTATTATTATCATATAAAGTCAGCTTCTGCACATTTTAGCCACCTGTTTGGATTAAAATAAATCTCCTGAGGACATGAAGTGAGCACAGGGGTTTGGGTTTTTGCTCCATGCTGCTGTTGTACACGTGAATTTCTAATTATCTGTTATTCAATTAATAATTTATGGATTTTTATTAAATGCAATTTTGTGATAAATTTGGTGAACGATGTTTTGCATAACATCCTAACTTGGGTTCATTCAGAGAAAGAGACGTTTATTCGCGTCTAATGAAAAATAAGGGTTCATTTTTGTCAAATCCTGTCCATATTAATAATAATATAAATAATAATATTAATATTATTTTTGTTAAGAATAATAATAATAGTGATGCACAATGAGAAAATCCATGCTCTCACTCCTCCAGGAGGCTACAGTGTGTGACACCATTTGTTTCTGATTAATAAATTATTTTATTTGTAAAATGAAGTTTTTTTTTCTCCTAAGTACGTTGGATTGCTGAAGGGGAAATGGTGGCTAAAAAGCGTTGAACTGCTAATTTAAAAAAAACCAAATACACTGCAGTTGCATGGGAAAATGGTACTTTTCTGCCAGGACAACAGCGACATGATCCTCTATCGTTACCAGTTAAAGCAGGATACTTTCATGATGCTACTACTAGGCTAAACAGAATAGTACAAATAAGCCACACCCACAATGCTGATTATTGGACGTTCAGTTGCCAGTAAGATGAGGATGAGTTTTGAGTCTGGTTCCTCTCATGGCTTCTTCCTCATAACATCTCATAGCAACAGTTTTATTTTGCTATTGTTGCCACTGTCTCTCTCAATAGAGATAAACGTATAGACACTAAACTTGTATATTTTATAACCTTTTTATCTCTTTAAAGCTGCTTCAGGACAATTTCCATTGTTGAAAACTCCATACAATTAGAATTGGATTGAATTAAAAGCACCGTTATTACGAAGGTTTTGTCACCAACATGACAAAAATAGTGACTCTTTCGATTCTGAAGTTTTATGCTGCAGTCGTACTTCCTGTTGTGACTCACCACATCGTCTGTCACGCTAAACTCAGTAGAAACACTGTACTGGTTTAATGGGTTTAATGGAAAGTGTGTAAAGTTTACTGGAAGTCGTAATGGTCCCTGTAAGTCTCTACTGGTAATCTGTTGCCTTCTATTGGTCCCATGTTATTTATTTATTATTTGGTACCATTAAGGACCAACAGAAGATCTTATGCCGACTTGTAGATCACATATAGGTGTCTACTGGACACCACTAGGGACCATTAGGACACCATTGAGCAGATTACGATTAAACTCTACACTGGGTTTCTTTGGGTTGATGATAACGAA
The DNA here is from genome assembly GCA_039877035.1 of Silurus lanzhouensis. Lineage (NCBI taxonomy): Eukaryota > Metazoa > Chordata > Actinopteri > Siluriformes > Siluridae > Silurus > Silurus lanzhouensis. Next base: position 161,296 of record JBCEWE010000445.1, read on the forward strand.
TGATCCATTTGGATGATGGTTTTAATGGTTAACAGATGATGGTTTGGAGGGGAAATTGTATTGGAACCAATTCGAATTTCTGCGATGGTTTCTATCGTTTTAATCTTAACCAAGGAGAACCAATGAAATGAACTAAATTCTCTGATTATTTGGACAAGTCAAATGGTCACGTATGAAAACCTGGGTACCCTTTTAGTGGAGCTCAGGGAGAAGCCGTGATGTTTGGTGCATCAGTAGTCGATGCTTCGTTCAGGGCTCTGCTACAGAATTTGTGTTAGTTCATTCATCTTCTTTTCATCAGAAAGAGCTGATCAGGGGAGCGCTCGATCCAGAGCTTTTCCTGGAGAATTTATGAATAGATTTAGCAGAGCCATGTTTTGGAACCTTGAGAGATAAAACCATAGATCCAGAGAGAAATCCACCTGAATGCTTTGCTTGGTCCACCTCCAAGATACGGTCCAACTGGCAACCCAGTGGTCAATGCCGAGGTTTTGGTCTGCTGCATTAAACGTGAATGAGCTGGATCACGTTGGTGATGACCTGGATGAACAGACACTTTATGTTCCCCACATAGTTCCTTGTGGTGTATCTAAGTTTTCTCACTAGTATGGGTTTAGGATGTTCAGTGTGCTGGATTTATTTTCACAAACGTCTACAAACTTCAAAAAAACATACTGAAAGCCACTTTATTTCTTCTTGGCTTTTTAAAAAGGACTCTGCTAACATGCTAATAAGAGAAATTTCACCCCTCCCTAACACACACACACACACACACACACACACACACACATTCTCTCTGTTTGTTGTCGGCATTTTTAAACGAGCTGGCGGTTCACTTGGCAGTTTTCATTTGGGCCTGTTTAAACTGCTTTGGCCAGATAAAGGAGCGTAATGGGAGCGCGTTGCTAATCGCGCTTTTATTTTCTGGATGGAGGAGCACGAAGGTCTTCAGGCCGCTTCTCGGGCTTTCTGGGCGGAAGCGGCGCTGAAATCAATCACGGCTTCGATTTATCAGCTGAGAGGGGCTCGGCGGGGAAAATAAAAGGCGAGAGCAGGATATAGATCGCATCGGAGAAGTCGCTTTCGTTCGTTCCGTTTCGCACAAAGCCTCGATGGCCTTAAACACGCTCGTATGCCTACACACACACACACACACACACACACACACACATGCGCACACACACACAATCCTTGGTGTGTGTTTCAGCAATACTCGCTGCCAGGGAAGACCAATTTGTGTCTTATACACTTTTCAGAGCTACAAAGAGACGTCATGTTTGAGAGCTTGCTCCCTTTAGGTTGCTGATGAGAAATATATGTTCAGACTGAGCTGAGCTCCGGGAACAGGTCCTGATTTAATCCCTGTTTTACACCACAAATAAAATGTTTGTTTAGCTACAGAAAAGGAAGTAATCCACTGAATATTATAAGAAGTGCCTACACATATAATACACTGCATCTACAAATGCTTCTATGTATCTTACTGGTGTTTATAACACAGTGCTGTTCTTATCCCCCGTCATATGTTTATATTAATGCACTAAATCTAATTATTATTTGTTTCTATGGTAACGTTTGATATCATGGACTTTGTACAGGAGACGTTTTGGATAACGGGTAACAAACGCTTTGATGTGGTGGTGCGGTTTCTAAAAACATTTTCTGACATTGATAGAAAGTTTCTTCACGAGTCTCCATCATCACCCCAAGTCAAAATCTGAGATTGTTGTGAGATAAAGTAAGAATTGTAAACAATTGAACACAAACATCAACACCTGGTTTAGCCGCTCCTATAGCTGAGTAGGTCAAGTGTATTTTCAAAGGTTGGCCACAAGAGGCATAGCTTTCGATTGTAGGTAAGATGAGAATGTATGACTTTTCGTTCGATTGGACGATGGAAATATACGCTCAGTGTGAATAAGTTTCGCCTTTTGCTGCAGCACAAACCTGTGAATTTCGTATCATGTGAATACAAGGAACTGAAAGTAGATCGATATGTCACAGCGTTACCTCTTCAGAAAATTTAACGTTTCTTCAGGAGTCTCCATCATGTGGTATTGTTGGTATAATGCTGGGGTATAAGAAGAATAAACACATCAGCGCATGCTGGATTCAGAAAAGCATCTATTTTAGTGAGGGAACAAAAAGTCTGCTGATTTAGGGCTCTAATATAACACTCTGTTAATTAACAGCATTTATTGACTCTGAAAAAACACATACTGATGAAGTGCAGGTCACTGAGTCAGTAAGTGAACCGATCAGGGAGTCGATTAATGAGTAAGTCAGTGAGGCAATCAGAGATTCAGTCATTAAGTAAAGTCAGTCAGTCAGTCAATCAGTGAGTGTGTAAGCCAAAGGAATAATTCAATGAGTTAGTCAATGAGTCGACTAATGAGCCAGTAAGTGTGTCAGTTAATGAGTCAGTCATTGTTTAGTAAATGAGTCAGTCAATTAGTGGGCCAGTGAGTCAGTAAGAGTTTCAGTCAACAAATCAGTTAGTGTGCTAGTCAATGAGTCGATCAGTGTGTCAGTCAATGAGTCAGTAAGTCTGTCAGTCACTGAGTCAGTCAGTTTTTCAGTCAGTCAATCAGGAAGTGTGCCAGTCACTGAGTCAGTAAGTGTGTCAGTCACTGAGTCAGTAAGTGTGTCAGTCACTGAGTCGGAAAGTGAACCAATCAGGGAGTTGATTAGTGAGTAAATCAGTGTGTCAGTCACTGAGTCAGTAAGTGTGTCAGTCACTGAGTCAGTAAGTGAACCGATCTGGGAGTTGATTAGTGAGTAAATCAGTGTGTCAGTCACTGAGTCAGTAAGTGTGTCAGTCACTGAGTCAGTAAGTGAACCGATCTGGGAGTTGATTAGTAAGTAAATCATTGTGTCAGTCACTGAGTCAGTAAGTGAACCGATCTGGGAGTTGATTAGTGAGTAAATCAGTGTGTCAGTCACTGAGTCAGTAAGTGTGTCAGTCACTGAGTCAGTAAGTGAACCGATCTGGGAGTTGATTAGTAAGTAAATCATTGTGTCAGTCACTGAGTCAGTAAGTGTGTCAGTCACTGAGTCAGTAAGTGAACCGATCTGGGAGTTGATTAGTGAGTAAATCAGTGGGTCAGTCACTGAGTCAGTAAGTGTGTCAGTCACTCAGTCAGTAAGTGAACCGATCTGGGAGTTGATAAGTGAGTAAATCAGTGGGTCAGTCACTGAGTCAGTAAGTGTGTCAGTCACTGAGTCAGTAAGTGTGTCAGTCAGTTAATCAGTAAGTGTGTCAGTCACTGAGTCAGTAAGTGAACCGATCAGGGAGTTGATTAGTGAGTAAGTCAGTGTGTCAGTCACTGAGTCAGTAAATGAACCGATCAGGGAGTTGATTAGTGAGTAAGTCAGTGTGTCAGTCACTGAGTCAGTAAATGAACCGATCAGGGAGTTGATTAGTGAGTAAGTCAGTGTGTCAGTCACTGAGTCAGTAAGCGAACCGATCAGGGAGTTGATTAGTGAGTAAGTCAGTGTGTCAGTCACTGAGTCAGTAAATGAACCGATCAGGGAGTTGATTAGTGAGTAAGTCAGTGTGTCAGTCACTGAGTCAGTAAGTGAACCGATCAGGGAGTTGATTAGTGAGTAAGTCAGTGTGTCAGTCACTGAGTCAGTAAATGAACCGATCAGGGAGTTGATTAGTGAGTAAGTCAGTGTGTCAGTCACTGAGTCAGTAAATGAACCGATCAGGGAGTTGATTAGTGAGTAAGTCAGTGTGTCAGTCACTGAGTCAGTAAATGAACCGATCAGGGAGTTGATTAGTGAGTAAGTCAGTGTGTCAGTCACTGAGTCAGTAAATGAACCGATCAGGGAGTTGATTAGTGAGTAAGTCAGTGTGTCAGTCACTAAGTCAGTAAATGAACCGATCAGGGAGTTGATTAGTGAGTAAGTCAGTGTGTCAGTCACTGAGTCAGTAAGTGAACCGATCAGGGAGTTGATTAGTGAGTAAGTCAGTGTGTCAGTCACTGAGTCAGTAAATGAACCGATCAGGGAGTTGATTAGTGAGTAAGTCAGTGTGTCAGTCACTGAGTCAGTAAGTGAACCGATCAGGGAGTTAATTAGTGAGTAAGTCAGTGTGTCAGTCACTGAGTCAGTAAATGAACCGATCAGGGAGTTGATTAGTGAGTAAGTCAGTGTGTCAGTCACTGAGTCAGTAAGTGAACCGATCAGGGAGTTGATTAGTGAGTAAGTCAGTGTGTCAGTCACTGAGTCAGTAAATGAACCGATCAGGGAGTTGATTAGTGAGTAAGTCAGTGTGTCAGTCACTGAGTCAGTAAATGAACCGATCAGGGAGTTGATTAGTGAGTAAGTCAGTGTGTCAGTCACTGAGTCAGTAAATGAACCGATCAGGGAGTTGATTAGTGAGTAAGTCAGTGTGTCAGTCACTGAGTCAGTAAATGAACCGATCAGGGAGTTGATTAGTGAGTAAGTCAGTGTGTCAGTCACTGAGTCAGTAAATGAACCGATCAGGGAGTTGATTAGTGAGTAAGTCAGTGTGTCAGTCACTGAGTCAGTAAATGAACCGATCAGGGAGTTGATTAGTGAGTAAGTCAGTGTGTCAGTCAGAGATTCAGTCATTAAGAAAAGTCAGTCAGTCAGTAAGTGAATGTGTACGTCTTTGAGTGAGCCAATGAGTCAAATATAAAGTTAGTTACTGTTAGTCAAAGAGTCAGTCAAACAACAGTGAAAGGACAACAGGATTTCTACACTTCTCATTCGCTTACTCGTAAAGACGTGTAGGAATATTAACAGTCGCATGAAATGTGAGATATTTTCAATATTCGAGAAAATCCTTCAAAAAGATGATCAGCCTGATAGATCATTAATTACTGGCAAAGGAACAACAGTAAATAGTGCAGCCCGAGATAGAGGAAGGAGAGTAAGATGAGTAGACATGCAGAAGAAGTTGGAGAGAAAGAGATAGAAAGAGAGAGAGAATGAGAGAGATGGATGGATGGATGGATGGATGGATAGGGACACATTACTGTCTGTGAATTGATGCGTTTCGTATTCAGGGCATTAGAGAATTATTATTTTTTTATATATAACCTGAAGCGGTGTGTTTAAGAATGATCACGCTCGTAGGCTGGATTAGCAAACACAACACACTCCCTGTGTGTATCTTTGTGTAGTGTGTGTGTGTGTGTGTGTGTGTGTGTGTGTGTGTGTGTGTGTGTATGTGTGTGTTTCAGGGAGGGGATTCTGCAGTGAAGCAATCAGTATGTTAATATGACAGAGTAACTGGATTAGCATGGAAATATTTAACACACACACACACACACACACACACACACACACACACACACACACACACACACACACACATGCATATATATACTGTATATACACACTGAAGTAAGTGTAACAAGGCGCACGCTGATAATATAATGCTTCCTGTTCACGGTACGAGCTTCCAACTGCAACTAAACACTCAGTCACACAGCGAGGAATAAACACTGATGTTAAACGCAGACGTTGGTCACAGCTACTGCTTTAATGTGTGTGAAAATAATTCTGCTGAGACTTTCAGGTGTGGCAGTTGTGCAAACCCTCTAGATATCATCCTCAAAAAACTGCTAAGATAGCTAAATAATTTATGTAGCTACTACAGAAAACAGACTTTCAGTATAAGTGTAGCTTATTTATCACCTGGAACGACTAGCTAGCTTTCCGTTTAGCAACTTATGATAACAACACCACCTTAAAATGGGGCTCAAAAGCTTAATTTATTACTAGTGATAAATAGATATTTATAGCTGATGTACTCCTATTGCAAGTCCTCGTTGCAATGCTAGCTAGCTAATAGCTGTGAATTAAATAATCTGCAATTAGGATTAATCGTGAAATTTCTAATTCTGTAAAACAATATGTGAAATTTGTTTGCATAGGATTGATCTCAAACAGAGTATATTTATCTCAGCTTGACACAATTTCCATGCCAAAACACATCACGACTTATTGGAAAAGGTTTATTAATCACCCCAAGTCAAAATCTGGGATTTTTGTGAGAAAAAGTACGAATTGTAGACAGTTTAACACAAACATCAACACCTGGTTTAGCCGCTCCAATAGATGAGTAGGTCAAGTGTAATTTCACAGGTTGGCCACAAGAGGCATAGCTTTCGATTGTAGGTAAGATGAGAATGTATGATTTTTCGTTCGATTGGACGATGGAAATATACGCTCAGTGTGAATAAGTTTCACCTTTTGCTGCAGCACAAACCTGTGAATTTCGTATGATGTGAATACAAGGAACTGAAAGTAGATCAATACGTCACAGCGTTACCTCTTCGGAAAATTGGAGCTGATCGATTGTAGATTTTTATACAAAATATTTTTAAAATAAAATAAAATCATCAGTAAACACAACACGAGCAGATTGTATATTTTAGCACGGTATACTTGTTATATTGGAATTCTAGTGTGACCTCAAGTCAAAGACAAGCGTACACTCTGAGTGACGAGATGATTGTCACTGATTGAAAAGAAACACAATTCTCAGAAATGTGAGTAGAAAAGCAGCCGAGTTTGACCAACCAGGGTTCTTGTTCAGTGAGAATAGAACTCACACCCTTGTGGTCCGCAAGAAATGACACCAGAACGCAACCACAACCAGGCCAGAATGATAAATGTGCCAAAATGGGGCTTAGAAAAAGATTGAACCTGAAAACATTTGATCCTGATACACATTTCTTTACCCCTCAGGGCATGGAGGGGTGAACCAGCTTGGAGGGGTGTTTGTGAACGGCCGGCCGTTGCCCGATGTGGTGAGGCAGAGGATCGTAGAGCTGGCACACCAAGGCGTACGGCCTTGCGACATTTCTCGTCAGCTTCGCGTCAGCCACGGCTGCGTCAGCAAGATCCTGGGCAGGTGAGCCTTTATTTACGTTTCATTCAAACCTTATTAACATCTAATTCACATGTAATTAACACTTTTTAACAGCCTGAGGATTATTTTAGAAGTCATGAAAAGCCAAGTGAAAATAATTTAATGTATGCAAATGTTAGAAATGACTCATGGATCGCAAGGAAGTGGAAAAAATGGTGGACAAGTTGCTAGCGGTTGGGGTGTAACCTGGGGGGTAACTTATCTGTTCATGTTGTGGAAAAGGTTAGGTTTTTGGAAATTAGAAATCACCAACATTTTTGGTGTAAATCCTGACTGACCTTTGGCAACCAAAATATATGCTAAATGTTATTGCAGTTTAGATTTGAATTTAAGCTGAATTAACTTCAAAAGGTCTGCAGACTGGCGGTTTGTTGGCTAATCTACCTCTTAGTTGGTTACTAGCAAGTTTGCTAACTCTCACAGGCTTTTATTGGCTGGGTACAATTTTTTAGGTTTTATGTTCTTCTGCGTAATCTTCAGAAAAGCTATAGTAATTTCTGTATTTCTGGATTAACTGTATCTCTGGATCATGGTAAAATGATTAGCGCTCGTATGATCGCTGGAAAATCCGGCATCGGTTCTTAAAGCGTCGAGTTCACCGGTCGAACGTTTCCTCCCTTCGTTTGGGTGAAAGCAAAACGCTTTTTGCTCGCTGACGACCATCAGAGTAACGCGAACACCTAATTTTCTGTCGGGTTTAGCGCCTTTTTTGAAAACAAAAACGGCGCAGTGAGGGAACATTTCTTCGGACCTCTGTGCACCGGTGCAGCTGACTCATCAGTTCTTGCTTTTGTGTGACCGAGTTTAAAAAAAAAAAAAAAAAAACTTCCCCGATCTCGAATTGAAGCGGGTCAAAGCCTTTTTTTTTCTCTTCCTCTCTGTCACAAAAAGAAAAGATTCATCACATTGTACATTTGCATCCGAATGAAACGGGTGGCATACATCTGCCGAGGAGGGTGAAGGACAGAGAGAGAGAAAGAGAGAGAGAGAGAGAGAGAGAGAGAGAGAGAGAGAGAGAGAGAGAGAGAGGTTTAGAATAAAATGATTTATAAAGAATGGGAAGAAGAAAGAAATAACGCAAAGACAGAGACAGAGTGAGCGCAAGAGAGAAAGAAAGAGAGAGCGAGTAAAAGAGAGAGAGAGAGAGAGAGAGAGAGAGCGTTTGAATAGATGAAGGTGTGGGATTAGCGCTAGGGCCTTTAGCAATATCAAAAAATGTGTTTGCCATTGTTCTCAGGCTCTCCGACCCCCCCGAAGCCCCCAGTCCGGCTCAGTCATGCGTTACCACTAGGCCCCGTGTGCGTGTGTTAATTTCCTCCCTGCTCTCCGGCTAACGGGCAGACAACAAGAAAGCCTCTGCGTTTAATAGCGTGTGCACAGAGAGTAGGATGCTAAAATAAATAAGGTGGATGAATATCCATGCCTTCTCGTTAATAGCGGGATTTTCGCAACGCCTATTAAGCTTTGCTGGAGTTTTTTTTCCTGTATATACTGCAGGGAGAAAGACTACAGGGTCTCCTTGCATTGTGTTTAGAGTTGTGTTTGTGTGTGTGTGTGTGTGTGTGTGTGTGTGTGTGTGTGTGTGTGTGTGTGTGTGGGATGGTAATCCCTGTTTAGCGTAGCTACAGGAAACATAAAACCAAAGCTAGATATTTTACAAACAAATATAATTTGCTGTACCAACCTGCCACAATGGTATTTGCTATTATACTGAAAAGAATAGAATAGAATGGAATAGAGATACTATAAACGTATAACTGTAGAGAATAATTTAATACCATAAGGTCATCACATAGCATAGCATAGCGCATAGTTTAAAAGTAAACTCAAGCTTAAAAAACAATGAAAATATCTCCCAATAAATCTATTTACTTCTATCGAATTTTCACCCGAGAATGGAAATATTCACTCTTAAACAGTGAGCTAGCATAGTTCAATAAAACATAAAGCTAGCATATGTGTAACATTCGATAATACCCAGATTGATCAGCTTGTTTGGTCTTCTCCATACAAGGCTCATGAGAATATGGGTAACGATAGCAATAAGTTAATCGCAAGTTAATTCCGAATGAACTGTACGATGTGGGCAAGCGCTCGACATTCAAAACCCGAGAGCGTCTTTTAAATGAGCAATCTCAGCTTCGCGAACAATAACGATGAGCAAAAAGCCGGCCGTTAGACGTTGTTCCCGAGAGCCAATGAATATTGAGAATTTCTTTCAGCTAACCTGTGAGAAAATTTTCCGAAAACATCTAGCAACTTTGATGGACTCTTCTGCCGAAAAATGAAACAGTTTGATAGCAACAAATGCTAGTTAACCTGAGTGATCAAAGCTTTCTCCTTGAAATTAGCCTGCTCGTGTTAGCAAACCGCCATCAGTAGAGGTTGTACACAGAGATAAACTGGAAGCAGCTAGCAAACATTGGAGAATATCAAGCTATTGATATTTGAGAGGAGATTTCCAGACAAATGTTTAAAGGTTCTCCAAAATAAATAAAATACAGCATAATGGAGAAAACATTCTTATCCTCAAGGTTAGATTAGCTTTTTTTAAACTAGCGAGTTGCAAAAACTTACTAGCAATTGGGAATAGTCTTAATTTTTTTATTTCACCAGAAGCTAAAATAATGGGATGTATTTGTGAAGCCATGCCATTCTGAGCTTTAGGAATTTGCAGATTTTTATTATAAATGCAATTTCTAATTGCTACACCACATGTATTGCTGTTTTTAGTTAAATCTAGCCAATTGTTCTGTCAGTTTATCTCGGTACCAAAGTTACCGTGTAGAAATGTCAATTGTTTAACCAGAGGAAACCTCAGGACCTCTGTTTTCCCAGAGAATCATGATACTTTACATACAGAAACCCAACCTGTCCTGACTAATGCTATTTCATTTCTTTACACTGATTGTAAAAGTCCATTTTGGAAAAAGGATTTTAAGAGTTTTGTGGGTGAGGGTTAAAATTAGCATGCTATGATTAGCATGAAATAGCAAACTAAGCTAGTTAGCAATACTGGTTTTGGTAAGTTAGACGTTAGATGCACACGAGTGTGTGTGTGTGTGTGTGTGTGTGTGTGTGTGTGTGTGTGTGAGAGGTTATTGTCTATGAATAACTTATTATGGTCAAGTAACAGGCAGGTCACGTTTTTTTGACAGGTACTACGAGACGGGGAGCATCAGACCAGGCGTGATCGGAGGATCCAAACCAAAGGTTGCTACACCCAAAGTCGTCGACAAAATCGCTGATTACAAACGCCAAAACCCCACCATGTTTGCCTGGGAGATACGAGACAGGCTACTGGCTGAGAGAGTTTGCGACAACGATAGCGTGCCCAGCGTCAGCTCAATCAACAGGTCAGTGTGTGTGTGTGTGTGTGTGTGTGTGTGTGTGTGTAACAAAAAAACAACAACGAGCGTCAAGGTTCATGTGAACACAAATATGATGGTTTCTCTGCTGCAGTACTTCTTCATAAAGATTGGTTTGTATACAATTTTGCAATCCACAAGTACCAGTAGCTCTTCCTGGTCCTCACCAGTCCTGATCTTCTGCATGTTCTGCGTCACCCGGCCAGAACCATTGTTTTTCGGTTCCGTTTCCGGCACCGAAAAACTTTCCATGAGCTAAAAAGAAAACAAAAAACCCCCAAGATGATGATTAAGAAGAAGAAATGATAGAAAAGAGGTAGAAACAGAGGGGGATGCGACAGCGAGCCACACACATATTCATGATTCCAGGTTCAACACCATGTGTACGATGACAGAGAAGAAGAGAAAAAGCGACAGAGAGAGAAAAAAAGAGAGAGAGAGGAAAAGGGGGGGTTAAAAAAAAAATAAAAAGGGGGCTTGTGCTTTGCTTGAGCGATCATGCAGGAAGTGCAAGGCTGTGCTGCCTTGTCAGCCACTTCACACACACACACACACACACACACACACACACACACACACACACACACACACACACACACACACACACACACACAAACACACACTCTCACATGATGTCTGTTTCCTCTTTGTCTACTGTTTACTTCAGGATCATTCGCACTAAAGTCCAGCAGCAGCCTGGCCAATCAGGAAGCATCTCAGCGCATAATTTAGGTAAGACCCATGCATCTCGTTCACAATGTTACTGTACCATGTTACCACAGCTTTAGACTAGCTCTATGCTAGTCGCACAAAATTTGCCCCTCCCCCTTCCCTCCTTCAACCGTGGAAAATCTTTCCTGATGGAAAATATCGAGAACAAATAAGTAGCTATGAATTGCTAGATTTCGCCACGCTACCGAATATTACAATAATGTGAAAGCATAAGCAGATGAGTCACTGAAAGAAGAAACCCTCACGGACACACAACCGGGTAAAGATGCAAAACCCACAAGCTCGGAGCAGTGCAAAACGCTCCTACGCTCTCTCCTGATTGGCTGATCGGCACCATGGTCTCGAAATTCCATCGAGGGGACTTCTGTCGTGCCTGAAGATGTGTTAGTGAAGGGTTATATCAGTCCTGGTGGACGGTACGTACGAAACATTTGTAACCACAAAACCATGAAAACACAACTAGCAACAACTATGGAGGGATTCCTACATTACCACTATTACAGGGGTCGCCGCCTACCAGCTCGTGACCTGATCCTGTTCTATTTCCTGGGAAAATAGATATCTATAAATATGGGACTGTATGATTTGTTGTTGTTGATATCAGATTTTTACAAACATCTCACAAAAGATTCTTTAGTGAAGGAGTGAAGAAAAGGGGGAGTGGATGCTTAGTGGTGAAGGCATTAGACTTTGGATCCAAAGGTCATGAGTTCAAATCCCAGCCACACCAAGCTACCACTCCTGGGCCTCTGAGCAAGGGCTTCAACCCCACAGCTGTTCAGTCGAATGAGTTAGATAAATTGAAAATATAACTCAAATCATATCGTTGGATAGATGGACAGATGGATGTGTGTAAGGGTGAATGGATAGATAGATAGATAGATAGATAGATAGATAGATAGATAGATAGATAGATAGATAGATAGATAGATAGATAGATAGAATGTTGTTCCTCTCAGAGACGTCCTGGGTCTTGTATCTAGCTATATTTGTGCCAAAAGTATTGGAACATATAATTATAATTTTTTTACTTTCACAAATTCTGGGGGGAGGGGAAGGGGCGGGGCTTAGCATTGCATTGCATCAGTCTAATTGGCCAGTGCGATTTGGATTGACAGCTGCATGAAGAAGGGATTTGTAAGTATTCCAGAGAGCGATCTTGATACAGTCTTTGTGTTTATTTATACTCTCCTACATTTACATTCATAGCTATTGGAAGAACACTCTTATATAAATCCAATTATAAAACAGATCTCATTCATACAATTGAGCAGCTGAGGGTTGTTTAAAAAGTGGCGTCTTGGGGGTGCTGGGATTCAAACTCTCAACCTTATGTTCAGAAGTCAAACATCTTAACATCTGAGCTACCACTTCTCTATTCAGCACATCATGTAATGAATGAAGAGCATAATGAACATCTCCCAGGAAAGTACAGTGAATTTTGAATGTGGTTCATTAATGATAAATTAATGTATTAACGACTGCTGGTAACGAGGAAAAGTTAGTAAGTAGGTCAATTCTACTGCAAAGTACAATTAATATACTGAGAACTGTCAGTCAAAATCACACCAGCCAATGAGAGTGAAGCAGTGTTAAGCCCCACCCCCATTTAAGGTTTTAAGCTACAATAGTAAACTCGTTCAGCATGAACAAAAACTCAAACAGTGTTCACAAACCATGTTGTGCAAAAAAGAAAACTCAGAACAAATGCTTTCCTTCCTCGCACCAAATTCAAAGCTCCGAAACACAATCGGTTTAGACGGTAAAAGAGCGACATCGTTCGTCGACTGCAGTTAAACGAAGTTCGGGATCTACTTCCTCCTCCGTCAGTAATCTTCATAATCTCACATCACTGCTTAATCGAAATTAATTTTCGCCTTTGCGCCCCGACTCCAGATCACTCCAGCGATAAATAAACCGCGTTCATCCTCTGACGGAAAATTGAAATTTAGGGATTTCGAATACTGCGTTGCATCTGCCTGAAAGAAAACACACAGAGAGCGAGAAGAATGAGAAAAGCAGATAATTGAAATGATAAATCGAGACGGAACGCGGGGATCTGCATTCATTACGGTCTCCTTCGCGCTTAGCGAAAACGAGCTCGGAGGGGCGAGAAGCGGAGCTTTTATCTCCTCGCAGAGCCATTTGTTTCCTGTCTCACTTTTTTTTTTTTTTTTCGCCCGGGAGTTTGGATTAGCGACGTCTTCTCACCTTTAGTGTCCCCTCGGGGCCACTGTCCTGTCGCTCAAGTTGAACGTCACCTGACAGGAAATGAGATAAGGCCGGGAGAAGGAGCATGGAGGGCTGACAGGGAGGAGCGACTCAAAAATACCGCTGTTTGGGCGCAGATTTTTTTACACACTGACAGCTTGTTTTTTAGATTTTTTTTGTTTTGTTCACAGAACGAGGGCAAGAGAAAAAAACCCACACACACTCGGGGTCAAACAGTGCGAGAGCAGAGACAAAACAGCGTAAATAAACAACATGACGGTTCATCGCAAACGTTTTTTAGCGCTGAAACACGATCGCTAGCAAGCGCAGAGTTTTACTCAAATTCCAACAAACAGTGCAGTCGCGTTCAAAGGTGAAATTTGAGTGCGATTGAAATTCTGTGACTTTTCTTGACCATT
>JBCEWE010000445.1:179935-182435 GCA_039877035.1 Silurus lanzhouensis
GCCTTTCTGTGTGTCTCTCCATCTGTCTTTTCATCTGCCTCTGTGTCTGTGTCTCTGTTTGCCTCTCCGTTTGTGTCTCTGTCTGCCTCTCTATCTGCTTTCCATCTGTGTCTCTGTCTGTCTCTCAGGCTGTCTCTCTATCTGTCTTTCTGTCTGTCTATCTATCTGTCTTTCTATGTCTATCTGTCTGCCTTTCTCTCTGTTTAAATCTCCTTCTCTCTCTCTGTCTGTCTCTTAAGTGCTCTGTTTATATGTGTGTGTGTGTGTGTGTGTGTGTGTGTGTATGTGTCTCACTCTCTCTGGGTGTCGATTGCTCCTGCCCTCTAGATCTCTAGAAAAAAAGGCGTTTTGGAGAAATGAATTGGCTCTATACGGGAGGGATTTTCGTCTCTATTCTCCTCTCTTTGCCGGCGCCTCGTTGTCTGTAATCATTCGCAGCCCGTGGCTCTCTCAGCTCTTATAATTGTCTCCTCAGAAACTCTGCAATAACTCGTTTGTGTGTGTGTGTGTGTGTGTGTGTTTGTGTGTGTGTGTGTGTGTGTGTGTGTGTGTGTGTGTGTGTGTGTGTGTGTGTGTGTTTGTGTGTGTGTGTGTGTGTGAGGGTTTAGCTGTGTGTTTGTAGATCTACAAGCATTTGGTTTTATCTGTAACTGCTTTATCAAACCAGGTCTTTATTAAAGGAACAGGAAACGTTTTTAGGACTTCCGTCAATAAGCGTCTGCTTACACAGAATTGAAATCATATCTTGCTGAATTCATGGCTTTAAAGAGGACATCATCAATTAGATATTCACTAATTGGGATTACGCTTGGTGTACAGATATATACCTACTCCAAAATGCGAAAAAACAACCCCCTTTTTTCCTCTTTTTATGAGACTCCTATTCAAAATAAATGAACCAGTTGAATGTTTTGTTCACGAGCAACAACTACCACCTCGTTCCGAGCTCGAGATTTTCTCCCATCGCTTATATGAGTTTATGACACGATATTTGTCAAGCGGTCCACGCTGAGTGTAATCACAATGTGGCTTTAGTCAAGCAGGAACTTTCCATACTAATTTATCAACATATTTGAGGTAAATGTTGATATTCCAGCCTCATTAATGACTTTATGTTCTCTCTATGGTTGGAATTCATATTAAAGGTATATTTTCATATTTTCAAGGATTCTATATGAACAGTCGTCTACTGGGGCTTTTAGGGCTTTAAAGATTCGAAGTCGATGCTAAGGATAATTATGTTGAGTGTATCGTTTATTTTTATCAGTTTTTTTTCCAGTGCCCTAATTTTGCACCTATAAACAATTTAAAAGAATAAATGGATATAACATACTAGCTACATGAATTACATCAGTGAGTTGCTAGCTTGTGCTTAGGGACTGCATTTCTCATTTGCAAATCATCAGGGTTTTTTTTTTCACAAACTAAGTCATATCCTAAGCATATATCAAAGGCATAATGATTTCCAATTGACAACAAGTAGCCCGGGTAAATTATCCCTAATCTTTAACCCCATTAAAATTTTTCTTTTACTTCGCAATACATTTATTTCACGGATCATTCTCAATTTTCCTGAATTTTTCTTTCACCAACCAAATATTAAAACCGTTATCTTTCATTCCCTTTAGATCTTCAGGATTCTTCGCTGGCAAACGGCCACGCCCACTCAGGGCGGGACTTCCTGCGCAAGCAGATGCGGGGGGAGCTCTTCACGCCGCAGCAGCTCGAGGTACTGGACTACGTGTTCGATCCTGACATTTATCCTACCCCTGACACCAACAAGCCCGGCCAGGTAAGAGCCGAGAGGGTGGGGCTACACAGCCGAGAAAAACGGGACCCGAAGTCCCCTCTTCCCAAAGCTCACTTGCCTGGCTGCCGGCGCCGCTTGACCTGTTTCCGACCTCACCGTTAACCCTATGCCCTCGTGGACCCTAACGTTGACCCTTGGCCTTTGTGAGCTTTACGCTGCTTCTGACGCGCTGCCTGTGTGTTTTGTGTTCATTTAAATTGGGTTAGGGGCACAGAGGTTTAAGGGTTAAGTAGGCAACACTTGTTTTGGGGTCTTGCACACTTGACATTAGACTTTTACCACACCGTCAATGCTACTTTGAGTTTTACTGTCAGTTTCACACAAAGAAATGATGCGGCAAAAAAATTTAATATAACGAGCAGGTTGAATATCGGTCATGAGGAAATATCGTAATAGTTTGTGTCTGACAATATGTTTGCTGACTAAATAATTGAACTAAATAGTTAAATATATAAAAGCTACCGACAGAAACATTAATGCTAAAAAAACAAACAAACAAATAAATTTCTAGTCCAATTTGCTGTTGTGTTTGTGCTGCTAGTCGCCCACTGTGCTATTTTAACTTGGTTTCCAGCAAGCTAGCTTGGCTTATATGTGGCAATGACCACTCACACACACACACACACACACACACACACACACACACACACACACACACACACACACACTAGCATGGTGTCACACAGCAAG
>JBCEWE010000445.1:187435-237435 GCA_039877035.1 Silurus lanzhouensis
CTGTAACCACACCATAATCCCACCATAACAACGTCATAACCACACTATAACCACACCATAATCCCACCATAATAACGTCATAACCACACTATAACCACACCATAATCCCACCATAACAACATCATAACCACACTATAACCACACCATAATCCCACCATAACAACATCATAACCACACTATAACCACACCATAATCCCACCATAACAACATCATAACCACACTATAACCACACCATAATCCCACCATAACAACGTCATAACCACACTATAACCACACCATAATCCCACCATAACAACGTCATAACCACACTATAACCACACCATAATCCCACCATAACAACATCATAACCACACTATAACCACACCATAATCCCACCATAACAACGTCATAACCACACTATAACCACACCATAATCCCACCATAACAACGTCATAACCACACTATAACCACACCATAATCCCACCATAACAACGTCATAACCACACTATAACCACACCATAATCCCACCATAACAACGTCATAACCGCACTATAACCAAACCATAATCCCACCATAACAACATCATAACCACACTATAACCACACCATAATCCCACCATAATAACGTCATAACCACACTATAACCACACCATAATCCCACCATAATAACGTCATAACCACACTATAACCACACCATAATCCCACCATAATAACGTCATAACCACACTGTAACCACACCATAATCCCACCATAATAACATCATAACCACACTATAACCACACCATAATCCCACCATAATAACGTCATAACCACACTGTAACCACACCATAATCCCACCATAATAACGTCATAACCACACTGTAACCACACCATAATCCCACCATAATAACGTCATAACCACACTGTAACCACATCATAATCCCACCATAATAACATCATAACCACACTATAACCACACCATAATCCCACCATAACAACGTCATAACCACACTATAACCACACCATAATCCCACCATAATAACGTCATAACCGCACTATAACCACACCATAATCCCACCATAACAACATCATAACCACACTATAACCACACCATAATCCCACCATAACAACGTCATAACCACACTATAACCACACCATAATCCCACCATAACAACATCATAACCACACTATAACCAAACCATAATCCCACCATAACAACATCATAACCACACTATAACCACACCATAATCCCACCATAATAACGTCATAACCACACTATAACCACACCATAATCCCACCATAATAACGTCATAACCACACTGTAACCACACCATAATCCCACCATAACAACATCATAACCACACTATAACCACACCATAATCCCACCATAACAACATCATAACCACACTATAACCACACCATAATCCCACCATAATAACATCATAACCACACTGTAACCACACCATAATCCCATCATAATAACGTCATAACCACACTGTAACTACACCATAATCCCACCATAACAACATCATAACCACACTATAACCACACCATAATCCCACCATAACAACGTCATAACCACACTATAACCACACCATAATCCCACCATAATAACGTCATAACCACACTATAACCACACCATAATCCCACCATAATAACGTCATAACCACACTGTAACCACATCATAATCCCACCATAATAACATCATAACCACACTATAACCACACCATAATCCCACCATAATAACGTCATAACCACACTGTAACCACACCATAATCCCACCATAACAACGTCATAACCACACTGTAACCACATCATAATCCCACCATAATAACATCATAACCACACTATAACCACACCATAATCCCACCATAACAACGTCATAACCACACTATAACCACACCATAATCCCACCATAATAACGTCATAACCACACTGTAACCACACCATAATCCCACCATAATAACGTCATAACCACACTATAACCACACCATAATCCCACCATAATAACGTCACAACCACACTATAACCACACCATAATCCCACCATAATAACGTCATAACCGCACTATAACCACACCATAATCCCACCATAATAACGTCATAACCGCACTGTAACCACACCATAATCCCACCATAACAACATCATAACCACACTGTAACCACACCATAATCCCACCATAACAACATCATAACCACACTGTAACCACACCATAATCCCACCATAATAACGTCATAACCGCACTATAACCACACCATAATCCCACCATAATAACGTCATAACCGCACTATAACCACACCATAATCCCACCATAACAACGTCATAACCACACTGTAACCACACCATAATCCCACCATCATAACATCATAACCACACTATAACCACACCATAATCCCACCATCATAACGTCATAACCACACTGTAACCACACCATAATCCCACCATAATAACGTCATAACCGCACTATAACCACACCATAATCCCACCATAATAACGTCATAACCACACTATAACCACACTATAACCACACCATAACAACATCATAACCACACTGTAACCACACCATAATCCCACCATAACAACATCATAACCACACCATAATCCCACCATAACAACATCATAACCACACCATAATCCCACCATAACAACATCATAACCACACTGTAACCACACCATAATCCCACCATAATAACATCATAACCACACTGTAACCACACCATATTCCCACCATAATAACGTCATAACCGCACTATAACCACAACATAATCCCACCATAACAACATCATAACCACACTATAACCACACCATAATCCCACCATAATAACATCATAACCACACTATAACCACACCATAATCCCACCATAATAACATCATAACCACACTATAACCACACCATAATCCCACCATAACAACATCATAACCACACTGTAACCACACCATAATGCCACCATAACAACATCATAACCACACTGTAACCACACCATAATCCCACCATAACAACATCATAACCACACTATAACCACACCATAATCCCACCATAATAACATCATAACCACACTATAACCACACCATAATCCCACCATAATAACATCATAACCACACTATAACCACACCATAATCCCACCATAATAACATCATAACCGCACTGTAACCACACCATAATCCCACCATAACAACATCATAACCACACTGTAACCACACCATAATCCCACCATAATAACATCATAACCGCACTGTAACCACACCATAATCCCACCATAAAAACATCATAACCACACTATAACCACACCATAATCCCACCATAATAACGTCATAACCACACTATAACCACACCATAATCCCACCATAACAACATCATAACCACACTGTAACCACACCATAATCCCACCATAATAACGTCATAACCACACTATAACCACACCATAATCCCACCATAATAACATCATAACCACACTGTAACCACACCATAATCCCACCATAATAACATCATAACCACACTATAACCACACCATAATACCACCATAACAACATCATAACCACACTGTAACCACACCATAATCCCACCATAATAACGTCATAACCACACTGTAACCACACCATAATCCCACCATAACAACATCATAACCACACTGTAACCACACCATAATCCCACCATAATAACATCATAACCGCACTGTAACCACACCATAATCCCACCATAATAACATCATAACCACACTATAACCACACCATAATCCCACCATAACAACATCATAACCACACTGTAACCACACCATAATCCCACCATAATAACGTCATAACCGCACTGTAACCACACCATAATCCCACCATAACAACATCATAACCGCACTGTAACCACACCATAATCCCACCATAACAACATCATAACCACACTGTAACCACACCATAATCCCACCATAACAACGTCATAACCACACTGTAACCACACCATAATCCCACCATAATAACGGCATAACCACACTGTAACCACACCATAATCCCACCATAATAACGTCATAACCGCACTGTAACCACACCATAATCCCACCATAATCACACCATAACCAGCCCATAACCACATATTTCCCCATTATCACATGATAATCCATCCATAATTTCACCATAATTTCCCCATTATCACATCATAAATTACACTATAATCTCACCATAATCCTGCCATATTCCAGATTAACACATCATAATAACACCATAACCACATTATAATCCCACCACAATCACATCACATCATACATATACATATACATCAAACAAATATTACAATAATTTTAGACGTTTTTCTTTACACTGAAATCATCTCGCTCTTTTGCTCTTTTGCTCTTTTTTTGTCTTTGATAGAAATGAAATAAACGCTTGAAAAAAAAAAGCATAAAAAACAGGCGTATAGATACATTATGACGTTCCTATAAGAAAAAACTGTCAGGATTAGGATCAGGGTCAGGATCAGGAACAGGATCAAGAACAAGAACAGGTACAGGATCCAGAGCAGGCAGGGTTGCAAGAATAATCCCAGGGACTATAGGATGCCGGTAATATAATCTGGATTATAGAAGTCTTTGGTGTCCCTAGGCGTGGGAAAGATGGCAAGATGGCCGCCGACCCGGAAGTGCGTGCTGCGAAACCGGAAAAGTGCATGCCGTGTGCCCGGAAGATCTTTCCAAAAGCGTTCTATAAATAAATAGCGTCTAAATAATGACACCGACACTGTTGGCTATTTCCTGACTGTAGGTACAGAACCCAAAGCATTAAACCTTGAGCAAACTAACCCACAGCAGGTGTAGAACTGATCCTCATGGGTTTCCTCCAGCATTCGTCCAGCATGAGCACTCGATTGGTCTCAGACCTGTTAGATGCTGTTCCGTGATTGAGATTCAGATTTCGGAGTCTCTCACGGGACAGACAAAAAGGATCGAGACCTGTAATTAGAACACACACACACACACACACACACACACACACACACACACACACACACACACACACACACACACGCGCTCCTGCTTCCCCTTACACTGAATGAGACAGCGCTAATTAAGTGCCCCTTGGACACCGGCCATAACGAGGGAATCATGGTTTAGGGGATTCAACCATTCAAGAAGATCAGAAACTGTCTATTTGTGTGTGTGTGTGTGTGTGTGTGTGTGTGTGTGTGTGTGTGTGTGTGTGTGTGTGTGTGTGTGTGTGTTTGCCTCAGTAATGTCCCCTAGAGGGAAAGAAAACAGGTTTGCATCTGTATTTCAGCATGCCTCTACATTACAATGCGATACATTACAGATTCATATGAAGCAAATACAAATCATCAATTTACTTAAGAGCTTTTCCTGTTGTGTGTGCAGGGAGTTACAGCTCTACCTCTGCCATGTTAATCTGTATTCTATGTGACTCTCAGGAGACGCCTCACTCTTCGTAGTGTTGCGATACGTCATATTCACGTGGCAGCGTGAAAAGAGAACTCAATCCACATATCAAATATCGGTCACAAATAATCAGTCCCTTTCTAAATAATAATAATAATAATATAGCGCATCTACGAATAATTATATATAAATAAATCATTAATTTTTTTATTTTTTAAATGTTTTTTTTTAATTGATTTGCCGATCTGAAAATTTTACAATCCCTAATTCCTACAGCATTTTGTCAATACATTTTTTTTATCCATTTCTAATTGCATTTATTTAATGCTGTGAAAATGTCCATCATGCAACTAAAAGGGTTTTAAACTTCTTACTTCTACATTACAGGAAAAGAAAGTAACCCACTGAGCTACCACTTCCCGTAAATGTACAACTTTACAACTCATGACAAACTAACGCTGGCGCTGGAGACTCGTTCCATTTTTTTGCGCAAAAAACACAAAAACACCATATGAGCAATTACACTTTTCAGTCTGTTGCTTTCGAATGCTGGCGATCACCTCAAACATTTTTCCGACCAATCAGAATTCAGAATTTCACAGCACGTGACTGAATGGTGCCAAATAAAAAAAGAACCATAAAGGTTATGGATTAATGGATTATAAACTTTACTACAATGGATAAATATCGTCTGTAACTGGTGGCCATTAATTTTGTGTGCTTGTTAGCAGCATTAGCTTTGGTGTCTAAAACAAACGGTTGCTACAGAACATTGTATTTGATGTTTTATTAGCATTGTGGTGGATTAGCCAGAATCAGGGATATAAAGGTAGATTGATTCCTGGAAAAAACGTGTCCCGATCCAATTTATCACGTCATGTCCCCTGGTTCGGAATCAGACTCACGCAGATTTGCGGATAGAGACAGAAGAACGAATACGACACGGAAGCTTGTCAGAGCCGACTCCTTTGGCCCGGGTTGTGGAGAAACGGATTTGTTTCTTTCTTCCTCTCTCTACTCGGCCTCTTCCTCCGGTTGACAGTTGCTCTCAGAGGACGCGGCCCTGTCTGACTTCACCCTCCGTCTCTCTCTCTCTCTCTTTCTTTTTCTTTCCCTCTCCCTTGTTCGCCCTGTCCACTGACCCAGAGTGGATTAGTACCCGGTCTTCGCTAATGTCTCTCTGTCGCGGCACACTTGCAAAAATTGTCCAACATGCCGGCCCCAGAGACAGGACGAGAGCCAAGATGTGTCTATCCATCCTGTCCTCTATTCTACATTTCTTGTTGTTTTTTCCCCTCCCTATTTCCTAGTGGTTCTTCAGAAAGATGATTTCTCTTTCTTTTATTTCTCCCCAAATTGTATACACACAGTAGCTATGGATGTTTGTTTCAACTCATTATGGAAGTGAATTGGACATTTACAACTTTAGCCAATAACACAGCTGTTTTAATTGAATTGGGCTCGAAAAACCTTTCTTTCATCATGCGTTCCATTCAAAATGGAGGACTGGCTGATATTTCCACTGTGCAGATAGAAAAATATAACTACAGACGCTCCCCACCTTACAAACGAGTGACGTTCTGAACCATCGTTCGTAGCATGAATTCGTTCGTAAGTTGTTACTGTGTTCGTTATTGATTACGTATATCTCCTAATGATGTAAGAGCTATAAATACTATAAAATAAACAATAAAATATATTAAACAAATCAAAATAATCGTAATACTGTATACAATATTTTGTATTAAGTAATAAAAAAAATTATAAAAATTAATTACAAATACGATACGAAGAAATTTCACTTTGAGGACAGGTTCGCAAAAGTTCGTAAAGTGAATGTTTGTAAATTGGGGATCGTGTGTATATACTAGATACAAGTTTTTAATTTCTGTATTTAAAATAAAAGCAATATAATTCTATAAGAACTACATCTAATTTTATTATATATAATTGTTTAAATAATATATGAATTTTAATTCATTTAAATAAGATATTTATTATATACAATTTTTTATATATATATATATATTTAAAATATAGCCCAAAAAAAAAATATATATATATATATTTTTATTTTTATTTTTTTTTTTACTTGAAACTTGTAATGGAGGATTTGCAGATATTTCCCCAGTACAGATGCGAAAAACTGAACTATAATCTAGCTACAAATTTCTAAAATTTCGACATAAAAAATTTCTATGTGATTCAATAAGGCAGATATGATACATAATCTAACCTTCTGCTGTCAAGTTAGAAACAAAGTTAGATTAGTAAATAAATAATGAATAAATAGTTGGTTACGTAGCCAAATATTCACTACGCTATTAATCTGCATGTCCTTCTAAACACTGACATGAGACATTAGTCACACCCAACAACTTGTTTACTTGTTTGACCAAGGATCAATAATTTGCAGTTCTAAAGTTGCCAGATAGAGAAATTTAACGACATCAGAAGCAAATGCGTGTCTTTCACGTCCTTTCAGTGAACTGGCTTTTTTTCCGATTAAAATTATCCTCAGGTTTTTTTTAAGAGAGCAGTTATTATTATTATTCCAAACATATCCTTATCCTCTCCATTCTGCAGAACCTTTTCTACTTTTTCTTTGTGAGACGTCTCCCTCTGTGTGGCCAACTGTATCTGTGCAGTATCTGTGCAGTGTGTGTGTGTGTGTGTGTGTGTGTGTGTGTGTGTGTGTGTGTGTGTGTGTGTGTGTGTGTGTGTGTGTGTGTGTGTGTGTATGTGTGTGTGTGTGTGTTGAGTGGGATCGATGGTGGGTGTGTGAAGCAGTGTTTATGATGATGAATGGCCTCTAGTCTTCAGCACAGAGCTGCACTCAAGCACATGATTCGGTCTGACAGAGCTGTCATGTATCCTAATACAGCGATAGACACACACACACACACACATACACACACACACACACACACACACACACACACACATACACACACACACACACACACACACAGAGGCAGAAAGTGAGAGTCCGACAGACAGAGAGGTTTATGAAATATCCTCTTTCTATCTATCTATCTATCTATCTATCTATCTATCTATCTATCTATCTATCTATCTATCTATCTATCTATCTGTCTGTCTGTCTGTCTGTCTGTCTGTCTGTCTGTCTGTCTGTCTGAGAGAGAGTGAGGAAGAGAGAGAGAGAGAGAGAGGGAGAGAGAGAGAGAGAAAGAGTGTGTGAGAGAGAGAGAGAGAGGGAAAGAGAGAGAGAGAGCGAGAGAGAGAGAGAGAGAGAGAGAGAGAGAGAGAGAGAGAGACTGAGAGAGAGACTGACTTTTTCCAATCCTTTATTTGACATGAGTCATGTTATATTCTGGATGGTATCAGTTTGACTCATTTAGTTAAATAAATAGATAATTGATAAATAAATAATTAACATTAAACAGACATAAATAAAACCAGACAATGACAGTAAAAAGATGGGGGTTGGTGTGATTATTTAGCCGAGCTCTGGTGCAAAGTACAATTCTTTCTCTTTCACTGAACACAGAGCTTCTCCACAACACCACACAGCTTCGAACATCTTCAGATCCCCCATACTCCTGTAAAATTTTAAATTAACAACGATCCTGGATTTCGTAAAGCCTGGAGAAGATTCTGATGGCATCACAGTCAGTGTTTTGAGGCAATTTGTTTTTCCTGCTGAGGTATATGGTAAACCTGTTTCTCCTGACGTACTTAAAACCAAGAATAAAACACTGAACAGTAAAACTTATATTAAAGGAACTTAAAATACATTTTAAAACAAAAACAGTGACTGTAACCTGGAGCACGTTACACATTTCTCCATTGGAGGTCCACGCTCCCACTCAGTTTATTCTTATTTAAAACCTTAACACAGGCCCTGTAGAGCAGCTTTCCCGTCACTGTCCTACAGTCTCTGCAGGACCGGTCTCGCCGATTTCATAGTCCTTCAGCTGAACACGCTCCTCTGCTGTTAGTGTGGACCTCCAGCGATGTAGGAGCTGGTTAGCGATGCGCAGGGACCGGAGTCCTATACATGCTTCCAGGTCCTCCCCTCGTGACAGGTCTGTCCCTGTGATGTTCACCAGCTCCCGGAGTGTGACGATCTCTGAGGAGATCAAAGCTCTGGACAGTGTGGGGGTGGTTGCATTGGCTAATGGCTAATGCTTTTGAGAGCGGCTTGCAGTCAGTGCACAGTATTGACACCAGATCTTCAGGTGCGTCAGCTCTCCCTTCTTTGGCAGCAGGGTCAGCTGACCACCCTTTCAGACTGTCCTGTAGGACCTCCAGCACATCCTGCCCTATTGTTGCCCAGAAAACTTTGAAGAACTCGACAGGGAGACCCTCTACTCCTTGCACCCACCCGTTCTCCATACCCTGGAGAGCCTTCTGAAGCTCGAGAGTCATCTTTCTGTCCAACTATCTGCCACTGACTCTGAGAGCTTAGGCAGGTCCTGGAGGAAGCTCTTCTCCACTACCTGTGCCCCTGACCTCTCACTGCTATACAGCTCAGAATAGAAGCTGACTGTCTGCTGGAGAATTTCAGTGGGCTCTGACACGCGATCCCCTGATTCTGGGCCTGTATGAATCTTTTCTGTCCATTCTTTTATTCCAAACTGAAGAAGAACTTAAAAGGAGCATTCATCTCAGTAGCGCTTTTAAATCGCAAGCGAACCAGCGCCCCCTGTGCTGTAGTGTCCAGCAGGTCGTTCATTTTTCTTTTTTTTTTTTTAAGGGCTTCAATATGTCCTCGATTTCCTGTGGCCTCCAAATGCTGGAGTTCCACCGTCTCTATCTCCAGAGCTTTCAGAGATCTGGCAATGTCTCTTGTGACTGTTGACAGATTTCTTTGATTTGTGCTTTAGTTACATCCAACCACTGCTGTGGGGAGTTAAAAGCTGCCTTCTCCAGTTTAAAACAATTCCATATAAAAATAAAAGACTTTCTAAAATTAGCATCTTCTAAAATTGCGGTGTTAAAATGCCAGTAGGTGCTCTTAGGTTGAATGTTCTTCTTAGTGATGGTGCACTGTACAATGCAGTGGTCTGAGATGCCTACTGGAAAAATAACACTTTGTAAAAGTAAATGGGTCTAATCTCGCGTGTCTAATCTAGCGTGTTGTCTCTGCAGTGGGCCCACGTGTACTGTCTCTGTTTCTTATTTAGATTTCTTCATATGTCACAGAGATCGTGGGCTTCCACCAACTCCCATAGCCGCTTACGGGAAGCTGTCTAAGGTTCTGCCTGGTTTCTGTCTATATTTTCTGCTGTACAGTAAAAATCACCTCCCAAAATTAAAATTCTGTTTAAAGGCTCCCATTTAAAATGTCCATTTATATTCAAACTCGCAATGTGGATCCCATTCTTTAAAAAAACAAATGTAAATAGAACAAACACATCATAAAAAAAATGCTTGACATCATGAACAAACTGTAAGCGGTCTGGGAAAAACTCTTCAGTTAAACACA
Source organism: Silurus lanzhouensis (assembly GCA_039877035.1). Lineage (NCBI taxonomy): Eukaryota > Metazoa > Chordata > Actinopteri > Siluriformes > Siluridae > Silurus > Silurus lanzhouensis. The sequence goes on from JBCEWE010000445.1 coordinate 198,220, forward strand.
TGCCACATTTTTCTGCACACTATTACACACACACACACACACACACACACACACACACACACACACACACACACACACACACACACACTACATTATTTCTAGATATTTTAGCGAAAAAATTGGGCCAAAAAAAAAAGGTCAGCATTAAGTAACATGCGAAATGTGTAACTATACAAAATATCTACACAACAGAAATCCAGCCTCTGTCACACATCAGTGTGTGTTTGTGTGTTTAATTGCGCCATTATGGATACAGAGACACAATCTCAGCTGCTGCTGAGCGACAATGCTAAGAGAAAAGGGAAATTCTTAACCACACGGGGGTCACCTAATCCATGTAACATGTCATTATGACAGCCAACAAGGGACAGCACAAACACACACACACACACACACACACACACACACACACACACACACACACACACGGATATTTTCAGATGTTCGGGATGATTGATTCTGATAAATATCTTACAGCAGCTCGGACCGCAAATCCGCCTCTAATTCAAATCATGAGTCTTTAATAGGTTTTGGACACGTTACGGTTTCTATAGTAACAACACGTTTACATTAAACCATGTTAAAAATGACCAAAACACACTCTTATCTAACAAAGAAAGACAAATATGGAAGGAATCTCCAGGGTTTTTTTTCCTAAACATCATAAATAAATAAATAAATAAATAAATCGCTGTAGTATAAGAAGAATGAAGCACTTCAGGAAGTGGTGTTTGGAACCCCGTTGTTCAGTTCGCTCGGTCTGGAAGTGTACTACCGTCGCACGCAAGACTGTAGGAAGTTGCGTAGATGTTGCTGGATCATTTCATCATTATTATCGCCCGACAGTTTTGATATTTTGGTGGGTTTATTTTTTGATGGGCTTCACGTATTCAGCATTGCTAATAATTCAAATTTCAGCTAAAATGATAGCTGCAGTCACTAGCTAGTGCTAACTTAATTGCGTTCCATGTCTATTTGTTTACATTCGTTTACAAACAAAATGGTGCCTCCTTTAAAAGCTAGAGTCTTAAATACACCCTGCGTCTACCTTTGCATAGCAATATGATGCTTTGACAGGTTGCACCACCACAATTTCTACATATAAGTTTCTCTAATACTTTCTAGGAAGGTACTATTTTCTCAGGCTCCTCATTTTTTCTTTCTTCCAGGTCGTGATCTAGGCAGCACCACACTTCCAGGTTACCCTCCTCATGTACCCCCGGCCGGCCAGGGCAGCTACTCGGCCCCGTCGCTCACAGGAATGGTGCCTGGTGAGCATTAACACCCCTCCAGATTTTTTTTCCTCACAAGATTTCAGGTTAACTGTGGGTGAATTGTTCCAAGGCATTGGTCCTCTTCCGGTCCCTGATGGTACTGTAACATCTCACGACTTATCAAATAACCCAAATGCGTTCTAATAGCGGAGTCTTATAGCATTAAATCCTTACCAAGAATATCTTTGTTTGATTTTCACTATACACCAACAGTCTCTGCTGTCCGCTTTCTTTATCTCTCCTTTTCACCCCTGCATTATTTCTGCCGAGGTCCCTGTGGGAGGTGCGCATGTCTTTGCCACTTCCTGTCTGCCAGGTTGACAGCGCTCCCAGGGGGTTCTGGGACGTTAAGGAGGGAGGGGGGCGGAGGGTGACGGACAGTTTAAAAACGAAAGGGGGGAGTATTTGAGTTCTGAGCCAGGACGGAAGGGCCATTAGGCCCCAGTCTCACAGCTGTCCCCTCTCAACATCAGTAATTTGTTTTTAATGAGAATCATCGCTGACCCTTGACTAATTCATTCATCCATTCTCCCGCGCACTCTGTTCTTTTTCTCCAGCTTTGCTTATGGTTCCGCCTGCCGCCGACTTCACGGCCAACACAGATTTACAAACCCGCAGAGATTTAGCCTGACACTCAGACACAGGGAAAGTGTATTATATTTAGAGCAACAGTGTCACCCTGCTGTCTGTCAGTGGTCTGACTCATTAACCACTCCAAAACTGGTCTCATTAACAAGAAGAAGATGACACACTTGTAGATGTTGAAGAGTGTATCTCAAGCTAAAATGTCATTTAGTGCTGACTAAAAGTTTTTGGCAAAGCTTGTGTTTACTTCAAAGTTTTCCCCACGACATGACAACTGCTCCATCAGTACCATCAGAAAAATAGCCTGGGAGTGTGTCATGTTTATCAAAGCTAAAGATAAAGTTCCCAGGTGGTCACAGGCAGAACTAAAGGAAAAAGCACTACAAATCAGGGCTAAACTGTAGAAAAACTAGCCAACTGACCAATGCTAACAGCAGTAACATGTTTACTCCACCTGTATAAAATAGATAAGATATTTCTATAGTATACATTCTGTGTCAGGGCCAAACTTTAGGGATATTAACATGGACGTCAATGAAGCTCTGGAATGAAGGTACCATTAAACTAAAGCTACTCCAGCATGTGTGGAACCTGAGTGGAACCTAAAGAAAAAGGACTTTATAAAGGGTCAGGACCAACCTGTTGTAAATACTCACTAATTTACAAAAGAATCTCAGCATCCTTCAAAACTGTTTTCAAACAGTATTGAAGCAGTATCTTAACCAGAACCTGAGGAAAATGGCAGCAATAATGTATTAAGACCAGACTGTAGGAAAAACAAAAGACAGAAGGATATCACTAGTTTTGGTGGGGACTTAAAAAATATCTTACAATTTTGCAGAAAGCATATACCAATGGACTTGACAAATGCTAATGCAAATGCTAACTCCCACTATAGGTGCAATAGTTGATAGAGCTGTCGGAAATGTATCTGAAATACACTTTGCGGAAACGTGGCAAGTTGTAGTAACTTGATTATACAAAGTTAGTTTAAAGGCTAACGCTCTCATCTTTTTCAATGGCGCCAGAGAAGGGAGATTTTCTCTCGGAGGAGTAAGTGACAAGAGATATCAGGATGCCATCTATCCTATAATTCTGACTAATTTCTTAATTTCATGAACGTTGCTGCCTGTTCTACCTTCCTGAGATACTATTGTAAAGTAGGTTCTAGGTTCTGTCTGCTAGAGGCTCCACCCATGTTGACATTTTCACCTCGATGCTGCCTCTCTTGCACTTGTCAAGCTGTCAAGCTGAGTGTCCCCTCAACCCAGTCTTCCCTGACTACAGTAACTGTAGTTGGAACAAGACATGCCCTGCCCCTTCTGTGTGTTTTTTTTTTTTTTGATTATTCATCTGTGGTAACTATTCATTCTAGTCAGGGTCTTTAAGGATCTGGTCTCCAAATCCTGGGAACTCTGGGTACAGATGCATTCAAAACCCAGAGCAATTTATTGTAGCCAGTTTACCAACCTGTCAGTTTTTTGAAGAGGAAACCAAAGAACCCTGAGCAAACCCTTGAGGAGGAAACCAGAGAACCCTAAGCAAACCTTTGAAGAAAGATACTAGACTACCCCAAGCAAACCCTTCGAGGAGAGAAACCAGAGAACCCTGAGCAAACCCTTGAGGAGAAAAACCAAAGAAACACAAACAAACCCTTAAGGTGAGAGATCAGAGAATCCTGAGCAAATCTCCTGACTTGGAGAGTATTAGCAATAATCCAAACTCAAAAGCAAACCGGGGACCCTGTCACTCGATGCGCCTCCTATCCACCCAAAGTAAAAGAACAAGAAAGAGTGATTAAAAATAATTAGCATAAGGTTCGACAAGAAAGAGTGACGAAAATTCATCAGAGACATAGCTCACAAAAAACGACTTCTGAGTTACATCTTGTTACCTGGGCTTATGCCATTTCTACACCATGTACCTTTATTCCCTTGGTCTTAATTAAAAGACGAGCATCTTTAGTATAGCTTTTTTTTTAACTTTACAATGATAATGACTTAGCTCAAGGATGCAGGGGGAAAACAAAAAAAGTCCTTGATAAAAACGCTGTAAATATCAGTTTGAGGGAGAAATCGATTACCGCCCCTCTCCCTGGATCTCTTTACTCTTCATCCTCTACTTTATTCCACTGTGTATCACTTTTACGCCTCTTTTTCTGTCTCGCTCTTGCTCTCTTTCAGCAGGGGGCTGACACGTGGTGGGAAGGGGGGCCACGGATGCAGCCAGGCAGAACCGACAGAGCCTGAGACGGAGGGTGGAAGAGAGAGAAAAAGAAATCTTGTGGCAGTCAGTGAAGGGAGAGAGTTCCCTAGAGAGGCAGAATGAGAGAGAGGAAACTAGTGGAGCAACGGAGGAGAAAAACCATCGCAAATTGACACTTGCACTCGTTCGATAGTCGCAGAGTTTTACACACTACCACCACGGACGCTCATGGCCTTCTTTTGTGTTTCCTATGGCAGGGGGTGAGTTTTCGGGCAGTCCATACTCCCATCCACAGTATTCTACGTACAACGAGTCGTGGAGGTTCGCCAACCCGAGCTTGCTGGGTAAACACCACACACCACTAACCCTCTCACACACACACACACACACACACACACACACACACACACACACTTCCTGGATGGTTGGAGTCTAGCACCTGATGAATTTAATTAGGTGTGTTTGAACAGAATCACCAAACTGTGCTGGACTATAACCAGACTAAACCATGGTGGGACTTCCTAGGGGTAATCAATGGTTATCTGGTTTTTGGGAGCTTAGTGGTTAAGTCATTGGACTTGGACCAGAAGGGTACTAGTTTTATTTCAAGCACCATCAAGCTGCCAGTGCTGGGACCTTAAACAAGGCTCTAAACCGCTATGGGACCTGAAGCAAGTCCATTCCTCATACCAAAATAAGGAACAGAAAAATATCTGAGGGCAGATGTTGTATTCTTTGACTATCTACACAGTCGACATGACTATGCCAGATCTACAACCATAAAGTCTAACATTAAATAGATTATTCATTCATTCAAGTGCTTTATCCTGCTCAGGGTTGCACCAAATTCAGGAACTTATCCTGGGAACACTTAGGACAAGGTGGTGGTGGGACACCAATATGTTGCTGGGCACTATAAAAATTCACACTTTATCAATTGATCTTGGCTATTCCACCTACCAAATAGAAAGGAGGTAGCTTAGTGGTTTTAGTGGAATTTGGATCTGAAGGTTATGAGTTTAAATCCCAGCCAAACCAAACTTCCACCCCTGCGCCCTTGAGCAAGGCCCTTAACTCTATAGCTGAGAAATGGAAGTTGCTTTGGATAAGGGCATCTGTCGAATGCTATGAATGTAAATGGGAAGAAACTGGACAACCATAAATTAGGGAGTTCAGGAATCAACCAGGAGGCATTGCATTGCAAACTGGATCTATTTAGTGACATAACATTTACATTTATGGTATATAATAGATGCCCTTATACAGAGCCACTTATGTTAATCTTATTCATACAACTGAGCACCTCTGGGGTTAAGGCCCCTGCCCAGGGGCCCAGCTATGTGTGGCTGGAATTTGAACTTATGACCTTCGGATCCAGAGTAAATTGCCTTACCACTAAGCTATCACCTCGCTGGTAGCAGACAGAGATGTTACAGGTTACAGAAAGGTTTTGTGGGGTCTGTGCAAAACTTTTTACCCCACATGTCTAAACATATGTAGTGCTTTATACATTTACATTTATGTCATTTGGCAGAAGCCCTTATTCAGAGCGACTTACAACTGAGCAGGGGAAGGTTAAGGGCCTTGATCAAGGGCCCAGCAGTGGCAGCTTAGTGGTGGTGGTGGGATTTAAACTTGTGAACTTCTATTCCAAAGTTCAGTGCACTAACCACTGAGCTACAACGTCCCACATAAAGTGTAGTGAATTGAAAAAAGAAATCTACACCTGGCCCTGGAAGTGACTTTTGCTTTAACAGGGTTTTCTGTGTGTGTGTGTGTGTGTGTGTGTGTGTGTGTGTGTGTGTGTGTGTGTGTGTGTGTGTGTGTTCTGTTTGCAGTGTTTCAGCAGGAGTACGGTTCTCTTCTAGGCTCAGAAAGAGCAGCTTCTTCAGGCCTTTTCCCTAGCCAGACCACACAACCTGCAGGTACCATAAGACCAAGCAACCCACCCACACACACACACACACACATACACACACACACACACACACACACACATACACACACACTCAACAAACCTCAGGAGTGGAAAAATACCCAGACATGTTTTTTTTTTTTACTGTTTTGTAGGCTGAAAGGACACATAATAATTATGTTTGTGTAAGTACAGTGAGGTAGTTATTAGTGAGAGAAAACATACACACTACTATACACATTAATCAGTATTGTAAAATGTGTGTAAAACACCAGAGCTCCATCCATCTGTCCGTCCATCCCTCCGTTCATCCAGTCATCCATCCAGCCTCTCCTTTCTCTCCTTTTTTGTCGTCCTCTCATCCCTCCCCTAATTTGTGTCTGATGGAGAAAAACAGCCAGTTTCTTTCCAAACTCAGTGTGATACTAAAGGCTTTTCATCTTTAAGAGGTCCATCAGCACTTAATGCCAGCACACACTGATCGAGACGGATATGTTTGGCTTCACGTCTGGAAATGGGTTTTTTTTGTCCTTCACAGAATAATGACTCTCAGTAAGAATACTGTCATGAAGTAAGAAGAGTAGAGCGTCAGCATCCTCTCCGACACGGCCATCTTTAAATGACACATGCATTACACTGATCAGGCATAACATTACGACCACCTGTCTGATATTCTGTTGGTCCCCATTTACTGCTAAAACAGTCGTGACCCTTCGAGCATTAACAGCATTAACATCTTCAGCAGTTTGAGCTACAGGAGCTCGTCTGTTGGATCGGACCTAAACGGACCAGCCTTCACCCTCCACTTGCATCAATGAGCCTCAGCAGCCCGTGACCCTGTCGCCGGTTCACCAATGTTCCTTCATTAAAGCACTTCTGATAGATACTAACCACGGCAGACCAGGAACATCTTACAAGAGTTGTAGTTTTTGGAGATGCTCTGACCCAGTCGTCTAGACGTCACAATTTGTCAAACTCAAATCCTTACGCTTGCTAATTTTTCCTGCTTCTAACATCAACTTCGAGGACAAAATGTTCACTTGTCTGATAAATAAATCCACCCACTAACATGTGCCATGATGAAGAGATCATCAGTGTTCTTCACTTCACCGCTCATAATGTTATAACTCCATAATGACATCCTGATCAGTGTAGAAAATTATTGGGACACATGACTTTTTCAGCCATGTGTGATTCTTCCTCATGGGGTATATCAGCAGAAGAATGAGGAAAAGAGGAAGGCAGAGGAGGAGGTTTATGAATGTGGTGAGGGAAGACATGCATGGGGTTGGTTTGAAAGAGGCAGATGGAGAGGACAGAGTGAAATGGAGACAGATGATCTGCTGTGGAGACCACATACAGGAGAAGCTAAAAGAAGAAGAAGATGAATAATATGATACAAACCAGAGCAACATATTCAGAGCTCGAAGACAATCGTGTAGAAGAAGATGGTGTGGGGTGGGACAGGGTGAGGCAGGGCAGAGCAAAACGGTTGTGCATTGACTGTTCGGAGATTTGTGCTCAGCAAAACATTGTAAGAAGAGGACATGTGTGGGATTCTCACTTCCTGTCTGTTGTTGCTTTTGAAATGCACATAGTGGTCCATATGAACTTCTCAGGGTGAAGCTACAATGTTGAATGAAGCCACTGATGGATTGTGGACTGATGGACCCACAAACCCAAATAAACTTAATAAGATGGCAAGAAACTGAGGCAAATATGAAATATTTCACGCTTTTAGAAAAAACGTGCGTTTTTTCGAACCGAGAAACGAGTAAACGCAGTGCACATCAGCCACATTTCAGTGATGCAGCTGAAGTACACTTGACAGCAGACTCGCCACAACACACGTGACCTTATTCGAGGGATTTTTAGTTAGAAATAGTTTAAAAGAAGGTTTTGTGCTCATGATAATTGTAATAGAAATCAATCAGTGTTAGAGTCAATAATATCATTCTACTAATAGATCAGTGTGCTGAGAGTCACATTCGAGTCTTTTCACATAAACGGAGTTGATTAAGTAAAGAGTCTTGTAATAAATCTGATAATAGGAACATTATAGTTATAATAAATCACAGTACTTTGGATGCTTGATTACATTTGAAGACAAAAACCTTTATATTTTTACTTAAGCAAAAGTTCAAAGAGAGACTTTGACTTTTACTGGAGTCACATTTTACTGAATGGATCTACTTTAACTCAAATACATGCTTTGTGTACTTCATCCGCCACTGATAGAATCGAAATGTATTAAGCCGACAGTGCAAACTTTTAACAATGAAGCTCATCACAAAGCTGCTTTAAACAACAATGCATTAAGATTCATACATGTAAATTCATAGATTTATCACACACAAGGTGACTAGTGGAGATAATACGAGGAAGAAATCCGGAAAGGAACCAGACTCACATCTTCATCCTCATCCACATATATTTTCCTTTCAATTCATTCAGATACAGTTTCATCATTTCTGAGGTTGTTGGCTGAATAACCTGACCGGTGGACGCTGTCATTGTTCTGCAGGATCTCCGTATTACTACAGCGCAGCCACACGGGGTTCAGGACCTGCAGCCACGGCCACAGCCAGCGCTTACGATCGCCACTGAGAGGAGGGGAGGAGGGATGGAGAGACGGAGAGAGGAAGGAGAGCTACAGAAAAGAAAGATGGAGAAACAAATAGAGAGAGAGAGAGAGAGAGAGAGAGAGAGAGAGAGAGAGAGAGAGAGAGAGAGAGAGAGAGAGACTACATCCTTTTTCCACATCTGTCACACTGCATCCTTTCATTTGGAACTTTTGCTTGGGCCAAACATATCTACACACACACACACACACACACACACACACACACACACACACACACACACACACACACACACACACACACACACACACTAATACCAGGCTTTAATACCAGATTTAAACCCCTCACACTAACTAGCACCTATTTCTTTGGTACCACACCAATGAAACGATGACGTCCCCAATGTTACTTGCTATAAAAAAACAAATTTTTTTCCGGTTTTATTGCGTAAGTCAAAACGTCACGTTAGGCCGCGAATCCTCGTGCGATTTTATACAAAGGCGGGAGGCCTCCTCTCTTTCTCCGTGTAGATAACCGCTTCAGAACTCGTGTACCATATGTACGTTTGTCAGATTTAAAGCTATTTATGATGGAGACATATATATTAAAGAAACAATTTGTATGTGTAAAAGTTTACCGCAGACACGAGTTCCATTTCTGGCAGGAGACTTTTTTTTTTTTTTTTTTTTTAATAAATGAAAAATTTATACGTACAGAGTGGGTTTTTTTTTTTTTGCTCCTATAAAATCGTTTTTTTAGGAATTTAGGGACAACTGATTTTTCTAACACGCCATGAACGTTTATTCATTCATTCTTTCGCAAACACCCATTTTGGAAGTGTGAAAATCTTACGGCTAATTTTAGAGCGAAACGTCAAATATTTGAAAGCTGGTCCGTGAGGGAGAAACCTTCATTTTTTTATCTTCCAAAAACAGGAAGTTATGCTATTTACCTTAAAAAATAAAAACGTATGCTGGTTACGTTTACAGAACGAAAGGATTTTTCCCTGGTGAGGAAACGTGACGACAAAACGCTCGTACCTTGAAATTTATCGAGTTTTTTTTTCTTTCCTCTAATGGAGAAAGTGATGTTAGTCTCCAGAACTTCCTCTAAAATCCAGTCTGGAACAGGAAGAATGTAGACATTCAATGATTCTTGCCTCATTCTCTCTCTCTCTCTCTCTCTCTCCTTCTCTCTCTCTCTCTCTCTCTCTCCTTCTCTCTCTCTCTCTCTCTCTCTCTCCTTCTCTCTCTCTCTCTCTTTTTTATTTGCTCGTTCTTTCGTTCCGCGCCAAGACAATGCATGAAACCGTGGTGAAGGCCTTAGCGAACTCAAACGCAACCTGTACATAGCGGCATCATGACTAAATCCTTCCCCGTGTGTGTGTGTGTGTGTGTGTGTGTGTGTGTGGTCAAACATGTACAATACACATCAATCATTTTACTTCCACGCAAGCGTTTTTTTCCCCATATCCCAATGTTCCTATCTAACTGTAGATTCTAGTGGACGAGAGAAAAAAAAAACAAAAAAAAAACGTCGTTAATTTAGCTAGCGTTCGTGCTGTGTTTTTCCCGCCTCTCCTTTTCTTTCCTTTTCTTTCTTCTTGTTTTTTGGATACGCCGTGCATCTCCGAGTTAGCATTTTACAGAGTGGAGAACGTTTGTAGATTTAGTCCCTATCACCAAAAGTTTTGACGTGAAACGTGGAAGGACAAAAAAAAAAAAGAAAAAAAAAGAATGCTATATCTATGAATATACAGTATATATATATATCTCTATAAATAAATACAGAAGACGCTGATAGTTTTGACTTTTTTACGTTTTGTTCTGTAACGTAGCGTTAGAGATACTTCGGTTCGTAGACCTTAAGTTGCGCGTCAAAGTCGCGCAACTCTAAAGAAACCCTTGATGCCGTCTCGCCACAACGCTCCTGGCGACCTTTGAACCTTTGGAGTCTGAGGCATTATGAACCTGAACTACACCAGCTGAAATCGAGGACAGTGCCTTTAACTTTTTTTCTATCGAGTCATCCCGAATGACCACGCGTCACTAAACGACGAACGCGAGGTCGTAGGACCGCGCCCAATCAACCGATCCATCAGTGCCACTGACCACACGTGTGTTCCAGGCTGAAGGAAACGAACGCAGACCTTTAAATCAGAGAGTCGATTTAATCAATCACCGAACACACGGATTAAACCAAACCGAAAGCAGGCCGAGTCTGTCGCTGTCGCGAGTGTAAAGAAACGTGTAACCGCGCTTTAACACTGTGGTGTTTTCACTAGAAATAAATTATTGTACGAATTCTACTCAATTGTATCACTTTTATTTGAAAGAAACGTGCACGTGAACTTATAAAATGCTCAGAAATCTTTTCTTTTAGAAACCTGCGAGGAGTGTTTTTAGTTTTTTTTTACAGATCTTAACTCCGCCCCCTCACCCTCACAACTCGAACGCGACCGATTTGACGGATTATGCAAAACAGTTACAGAAAATTTTCCATGTCAAAAAAATTGCTGCGTTTTGTATTTTTGTTTTAGTGTGTGTGTGTGAAAACATACGTACTCCTTAAATCTTAAACTCGAAAAGCATACGATTTTATTTTGCGGTTTGAGGAAATCGTAGGCAATCGGAGCTGAAATGTTAAAACTCGCACAGAAACAATACAAAAAAAAAAAAAAAACATTGCCTTAAACACACTGTTCTTGCATAAGACCCGCCCCATTTTTTTATTTATTTGTATTTTTTTTTTTACATTTTTTTTATTATCTGACTGCCTTGACATCGGCTTGACCCCCCCTGGTTAAACAGAGATACGCTCCCATTGGCTCAGAGGATGATGATTGACAGCTCTGGCACTGAACAGTAACACAGAGTGGGCTCTTCCTGCACCGGTTCCTGCCCTTCACGTCAGCCCCTTCAAACTCGCGCCGTGTACACACACATGTAGTCCTTTTGTCCTCTGGCGGGTCGAGAACACGCGTCAAACCCCCCCCCCCCCTGCCCCCGCCTCATACCCCTTCTACCCACCCCTACGGGGACGAGTTGATCAAACCTGCTGCGCCATCAAAAACCAAGACGTTCTCGCTTTCCTCCACGTCTCGCTAATCTCATCAGTCCTTCCTCACCCACTTCCCAAGGATTAAACCTGTTACTGTAAAACTATTCCCCCGATAGGATTCGGGGGGGAAAAGCTTTCACGTACCGCCCAAGAGAAAAAGGCGATCATATCTATGCGAGTGTTTCTTTAATATTCTATATTACACATTTGAGCATAGCAATATTTATATTAAACAACATCTGTAAAAGAGATTTGGTTTAGGGTCACGTCGAAGAAAAAGTGGACGTGTTTTCAGTGCTACGGTCAGATCATGCTGAGATGCTAGCCATCACCGTTCATGCTAATCTCACGGGCAAATCCGTCGCGCCCTTGATCGTTTAGAATGCGTTTGAAAATGAGATATTTTTATTACTATGACGTCGAAGGTTACACGAAGAGAAATCGGAGAATGTTCTTTTTACAAACTCGTAATGAGAACGACAACGTCGTCACAGCTGTGTACAGACGCTAACTTCTCGCAAGGACTAGCCGAAAAATTGCCAAACGCCTCAGAGGAATTTCAGTTTATTGTGTTTCAGGGCGGAGTTTAAACATCTCAACCTTAAACTGTGTATGAGTTCTGTTTACCTTGCGTTCATTGGGGTTTTTTTTATTTATTTTAAGATTCAAAGCAGAAAAGAGTGAAAACTGTATTGTATTGTTTCTGAGCAACACAACAAAGTGCAACGATCATCATCCCGAACTACAAAAAAGGGAATCAGTGCCATAAAAAGTGCACAATGTTTCCAATCTAACATCCGAATTCCCGACCTGGAGGTCAAAGGGAATGTCATTGGAGGGACAAATGTCCACACTGGAGCCTGATGATAAATGATGAATATTATGATACACAATATAACAACTAGAGACCACAGACAATCTTGTAGAACATGAAATGGGGCAAAACAAGACCTCGTAGTGTTCACAAGTGAGCGTCTGAAGATTTTCTTCAATGCAAAAGGACATGTGAGAAGTAGAGACTCCTATTTCCTGTTTTTTTCTGATCCAGATGAACTTCTGATGGATTATATACGCTGATGATTGATCAGTTATTTAACATCTGGATTGTTTAAGAGAAACACAAACTCAAATAATTCAAAGTCACAAAAATCAAAGATAAAAAAAAAAAACGATGAACGCAACGTACACAGACCTTTTAAACTAAAACGGTAAAGATGACGAGAATTTGCAGATTTCGCGTTCCCTCGCAAGATTTCATTTGGATTGATGTTTGTTTCTGTTGTCGGTTTTGTCACATTAACACCACTGGACACTCGGATAACAGCACAGGATTGTTTTCAAACTGATTTTATCAATGGAGCCAAAATGCAACCCAAAATACATGACTTTCATGAAGATCTTCCCTGATTTGTATCCCAGAATTCAGTGCGGGAAAAAACCTTTGACATTTGAGATTTAAAATGATTATTAATTGTAACAAAATAACTCAACAGGCTGCCAATGTCCCACCGTCGCTCGCCAACACGACAAAATCAGCAGATCAACTCGGTAAAAGAAAAAAAAAACCCACCTTATCGTGGCCTTCTGTGTACAATCTGAAGTTCCATCTTTAATTGTTTCCTAATAGACCTTTCCCTCCTTTTCCTGTGGGATTGATACCGATTTTTTTTACTGATTTTTTAAAAAAAATTAATAAGGTGAAATAAAAAAAAAAAATGTTGGGAAATGGGGTAAAAATGTGAAAAACGTGATGATCGGTTTTAAAAAAAAACACAATGTTGAAACATATCTGTAGCATCCACCAAAGCTAGAGATACTCCTACAAAAACCCCAGACAGACAAATTCACATACCATCAGAATATGAAGGAATATAAAACGATGAATCGCTTCTTTAAGAAATGTGTGCGTTTTTTATTGAATTTTCTATAGTAGTTAAACGAACAAATCTCTGTGTGTGTTTTTTTCCCTCTGCGTGTGCTGTGTGTCGTTTTAATATTCGAATGTATTTACTGCGGTACAGAAATTGCCAAAGATACCATACCACTTCTTTTATTTGTCGTTGTTTTATATATATATATATATTATACGGTTTTCGAGTCAGCCCATGGTTCCTAAAATAATTATTACTGATAGTACTGTTTTTCTTTTTTTCATTTCTCACTTTCTAATGTTATAATGATTCTAATGATTTGAAGATTCAGGGTTTATTTTGTGTTCGAAGTGTCCATTCGAATGATCTGGCATTCGTCCTGAAGCCCCTTGAAATCAGTCCCGGGGTAAATAAGGCTACTAAGTGTACTGTACATGCAGACGAGTGAGTGTTGTTTGTGCATTATTGATTTTATGTACCTGTAATGTGAAATGAAGAAGTAATTATTTGTAAATATTTGACATAATTTTATTGGTTCATCGAAAATAAAGGTAATTTTTTTAAGTTCAGGCATTTTTCGCTTGTACCGTGTCTCTGTAGCAGGTTCACGCCGCACGGGAGGTCACATGACTTTTGACAATATATTTAATACTATTTATACTATCTATCTAACTAGCTATTATAATATATATAAATATGTACATTTGGAGATTTTGTGTTGGACTATTCTCTTTCAAGATTGATGTTTGTTTATATTGTGGGGTTTTTTTGCACTCAATTAACCAAAACAGCAACTTTTTTTAAACTGATTTCATAAGTGGGAACAAAACAGCAACTCAAAATATATGACTTTCATGAACAACTTGATTTGAGTCTAATAGTCTAATATCCCAGAATTCAGTGCAGACATTGGGAAGAAAACAGGACATTTAGGTTTCTAGAATGTATAATAATAATATTTAATAATAATATCTATCTATCTATCTATCTATCTATCTATCTATCTATCTATCTATCTATCTATCTATCTATCTATCTATCTATCTATCTACTGTAATGTTTCCTGGGGTATTTAATTCCCTATATATATATATATATATATAATTTTTTTTTTAACATACTGTAAGAATTTGCGAGTTCTGAAACGAGGCTACTGCTATAAGAGCAGTTAGTGATCTAAAATCAGACCAGATGTTTTATCAGGTCAAAGGTGAAATCTTCGTTCCTTTTTCACAGAACGGTGTCACTGACAAAACTCAAGACGTGGGAACTCAAGACTAATTACAAATGTCATTTCAAATCCAGAACTCTCCAGTGTTTCTCGAGTCCCTGTGTGTGTGTGTGTGTGTGTGTGTGTGTGTGTGTGTGTGTGTGTGTGTGTGTGTGTGTGTGTGTGTGTGTGTGTGTGTGAGAGAGAGAGACTTATTGACATCTAGCCTGAGCATGGATATGGTTAAGATCGCCCCCCTGTGCTGGAGGAATGGAAGCTGCCCACCCATCTCTTTTGGCTGGTGGCCCAATCCACAGGAGGCCGGAACAGGGGGGTGATAATGGGGCACAAGCAGTGACACACTGACAACACGACACACACACGTGGAAAACAGCTTCGGCCCAGCTGGATACAACATCGCAATGGGCTGAGATTTGGGCATTTAGCCCGGACTACGATCACACACACACACACACACACACACACACACACACACACACACACACACACACACACACACACACACACACACATACTTTGGGTCAGTGCCCGGTTTCTCAGTGGCACTAGCAGGAGAAATTCCCATGCTTGGGTTCCTGCCCAGTTTGGTGACAGTGGCAAACTGTGATTGCTGTGCACTTTGGGGCTCGGCCAAAACTCATGATGAGAAAGGACTCTAAAGGGATTGGACCGTGTGTGTGTGTGTGTGTGTGTGTGTGTGTGTGTGTGTGTGTGTGTGTGTGTGTGTGTGTGTGTGTGTGTGTGTCTGCTTTTCCAGCCTCTTTAGTTCTCTTTAGTACTCAGAGTGAATGTTAGCCATTAGAGGAACCCCATTAGAACCAATTACCACCCAGAGAACCAGAGGTCTGATCGACAGCTACAGGATCTGACTAAAGATCAGATTTCTTTTGTATCAGTATTTAGAACATATTTTCAGTTCTTTTGACTTGGAGATTTTTTTTATGTCAAATTTATGTAGAAATCCATGAAATTCCACAGGAATCACACACTTTTTCCTTTTTTTTGTTACTTTTTTCTTTTTTTCTACGTACGATGCAACTTCCTGTTTGTTGGACTTGAGGAACATCCTATGGGAAGTGGGAATTTGGAAGGTCTTGACTTCAAATCTCAGTACCACCAATCTGCTAATGCTGGGTTCTTGAGCCTTCACCCTTAACTGCATAACACTGCATTGCCAAAGGTTTGTGGACACCTGACCTTTCCTGCCAATTGTGGCTCTTCTCCAAACTGTTACCACACAATTGTATCTGATGTCTTTGCACGTTTCAGCATGGCAATCCATGAAGATCTGCTTTACATGGGTTGGAGTAGAAGATCTCCTGCTCGAAAGCTCCGAAACACCTTTTTGGAACGAATTCATTACGCACCCCAGGAACATCCTCACCTTCTCACTCACATCAGAACCTGACTTCACCAACACTCTTGTGGATAACAAATCAACAAATCTCCACAAAATCTAGAGGAACATCATAACAGAGTATGGAGACTCAATGTAGAATGGGATGTTCAAAAAGATGTTCAGGTCTCCACAAACTCTCCATCCAGTGTTTTTGAAGTGTAGTTAAAGCAGGCTGAGATGTGGAGATGAGGGTCTTGGTGTTTTTTTCAGTGTTTGACCGCAGTCTCGAACGCCTTCCCGGCAGATTCGTCTCG
This sequence comes from Silurus lanzhouensis, assembly GCA_039877035.1. Lineage (NCBI taxonomy): Eukaryota > Metazoa > Chordata > Actinopteri > Siluriformes > Siluridae > Silurus > Silurus lanzhouensis. Next base: position 214,596 of record JBCEWE010000445.1, read on the forward strand.
TTCGCGAGTGAATTATTTGCTTTGACAAATAAGAAAATGTTTTCCTATCAATCGCTGCCCTCGCGCGAAAAAAAGAAAAGGGGGAAAAAAAAAGACAGAGAACGTGTTAATTGCATTCCAAACTTCTGAGCAGCACCCAGAGTTACTCGGCGGACTAAAATGAATCATCCAAGTTCGACAAATTGCCCCCTTCCCTTATTAAACTCGCTCTTCAAGCCTGATTAGATAAATAATTAAGACATTTCCATTTTTCGTGTCTGTTTTATTTGCACTCGTTCGGCGCCAGGAGAAAGGGAGCAGAAGGAACGGCCATTAGAGGGACAGAAAGCCGTGCAAATTAACGTCACTCACCGAGTGTGTGTGCACCAACCGGGCGCCGGGTGTAATAGGGACGTAATTGCGAAGGTCTTATTAAGACGGCGCTGGATGTTCAGGTGAACACACACACACACACACACACACACACACACACACACACACACACACACACACAGAGTACGGTGGTTCTAACTCTGAGAACGGCACGTGGGGTGTGTAGCATAAACACCCTCACCATCTGATTAGCAAAAGAAGTCTTTCACACACACACACACACACACACACACACACACACACACACACACACACACACACACACACACTGTAGAGGGTAAAAGGTGAACAGCATCTCGCAGAGCTGAAAAACTTCTCGCTGCAATTAAGTAGAAGTTCAAACCGAAGTTCTTCCACTTTTTACACTGAGACGTCTGCAGACGTGTGATGAAAAAAACTCCAGGAGCTCCTCAGAGCCGAGTCACGAGATCCAGACCTTCATGACCTGGAAGTTTGGTGGCACAAACCACATGGACTTCAGGAGGAGAAAATCTGAACGTAACTGTAATAATGTAATATCTTTAGAATGGAGACTCAAGTGGCGTCTCAATCAAGAGCTCTACATGATGAGGCAGTAGATGATGTACAGCTTGGGGCCCTTGAGTGAGGCCCTTAACCCTCTGTGCTCCAGGGGTGCTATAACATGACCCTGCGCTCAGACCCCTAGCTTTCTTTCTTTTTGTTGATTTTCTTTCTCAATCTTGTTGTATTCTTTCTTTCTTACTTTCTTTCTTTCTTTCTTTCTTTCTTTCTTTCTTTCTTTCTTTCTTTCTTTCTTTCTTTCTTTCTTTAACTCTATTCTTTCTTTTCTTTCTTTCTTTCTTTCTTTCTTTCAATCTATTCTTTAGTTTGTTTGTTTCTTTCTTTTTTCAATGTATTCTTTTCTTTCTTTCTTTCTTTCTTTCTTTCTTTCTTTCTTTCTTTCTTTCTTTCTTTCTTTCTTTCAATCTATTCTTTAGTTTGTTTGTTTCTTTCTTTTTTCAATGTATTCTTTTCTTTCTTTCTTTCTTTCTTTCTTTCTTTCTTTCTTTCTTTCTTTCTTTCTTTCTTTTTTTCTTTCTTTCTTTCACTCTATTCTTTTCTTTCACTCTTTCTTTCTTTCTTTCTTTCTTTCTTTCTTTCTTTCTTTCTTTAACTTTATTCTTTCTTTCCTTCTTTCTTTAACTCTATTATTTTCTTCTTTCTTTCTTTCTTTCTTTCTTTCTTTCTTTCTTTCTTTCTTTCTTTCTTTCTTCAACTTTATTCTTTTCTTTTTTCTTTCTTTCTTTCTTTCTTTAACTCTATCCTTTCTTTCTTTCTTTCTTCAACTCTATTCTTTCTTTCTTTCTTTCTTTCTTTCTTTCTTTCTTTCTTTCTTTCTCACTCTTTCTTTTTTCTACATTATGCAAAATAGTCCAAATGTGCTCATAGTTTCTCTCTCTTTTTTTTGTATTCGTTTTTCTCTCTCGTCTCCTAACCGCCACTCACGAGGGAGCGAGGGAGGAAAAATGAGAAAGGTGAGCTGACAAGCAAAAGACCCTCTGATCCAGCTGTCTGACCCCCTCCCTCTTTCTCACTTCTTCACTCCCTCGCTCCCTCTCTCTGGGTCTCCCTGAGGATTTGTCCTTCTGGTCGAGTTCATGATGAATGGACCTGTCGAAAGAAACTCATCCCAGAGACCCAATTAGAGAAAGACTGAAAGAGAGAGAGAGAGAGAGAGAGAGAGAGAGAGAGAGAGAGAGAGAGAGAGAGAGAGAGAGAGACTGAGACGGAGAGGAAGGTGGAATTTGGAGGAGGCTGAGAAAATAACTACACGTCCTTACCTAATTTAGCGACGTCTAGCTGTCCTCAAGACAAACCTCTGGGTGATCGTCGGCATGGCGACCATGGTCATTTGTTTGTGATATGGCAGACGTGTTGGTATGAAGAATATAGTGTGAGACATTGTTTAGGACACGTGTCCCACAGACCCCTCCAGGACCATTGTATAAGACAACACATATATACACCACTATCAACTATGGACATGTCCCAAATCAAACTATCCCTACCATCATAAATACTGTATAGGACCAGAATCATGTACACAAAGTCACACCAGGAACAGTCCACTGGGGACGTGTCCCAAACCAGGAACATGATTTACCATATAGACACATAAAGCCAAAACAACCCCTTTACAGTGCGGACGTGTCCCAAATCACACACATTATTCACTACATTGGTCACTTTTCTAAGTGCTTTATCATCAACAACAAATCTGGACGTGTCCCAAACCACACACATCAATTACCATATAATCACAAATGTCTCAACGCTCTATTGATAGTCCTCTGTGGTCGTGTGGACATGTCCCAAACCACACACATTATTCACTACAATGGGCACTTTTTTGAGTGTCTTATCTTCATCCACATCTCTGGACATGTCCTAAACCACAGACATTAATTATTATATAGTCTGAAATCACAGATGGCTAGACGTTCTAATAGTCCCCGTGGTCCTGTCCCAAACCACACACCATATCCACTATATACTGTAGGACACAACACTACGACTGCATTTCTATACATTATTAGAAGAACAGAGTCAAGTCTACCGTAGTGTCACCACACATGCTTTGGGATATGGTTGCTTAAAGAGTGATTAAAGCGTGAATTGGGACACGTCCATCATGTGGTGGTGCGAAATAGAACGAGGCCCAGTCGAGTCGGTGTGCACTTTTCAGTAGTCTGTGTTTGCTTCCTGTATGAGAAGGAATGAAGTTTGTGCGCAGTTCTCCTCATTATCAATGTAGATGTGTCGGAGTCGGAAGTGTGTGTGTGTGTGTGTGTGTGTGTGTGTGTGTGTGTGTGTGTGTGTGTGTGTGTGTCGGTGTATCATAAAGATTTATTGCATGGAGCCTGCTCATTATCATGAAGACTGGACTGACTCAGTCATGCAGAGAATTAAAATTCCTAATTGTGCTGTCACCCTCTCGCCTGTTCTCTCTCTCCGTCTCTCCCGCTGTCTCTCTCTATCTCTGCGACTTGCTTCATGCCACGTTCTTCCGCTCGCCGAAACTTTTCCCCGTCTCTCTTTCCATCTCTTTTTCTCTCAGAGTTCACCCCGGCGCCTCGAAACACAGCTACGTGCTGACGCTAATGCTAGCTCGTGTCTTGCGCGTGAACGCGAACGCGATCCGACGAGGACACGGGCGACATTTTAAACAAGAACTGTCTCCGTTCCGAACAAATCCTGTACGGCAAATCTGAAAGACACTTCAGATCGAACGTGCGGCGCATGTGGTTTCCTTCAGTGGCTCATTTACAACTTTATTTCAGTTTGAACGTAGACATTACAAGGGAAACAGGGCTACAAAGCTAGCACATGTAGCTTTATTGTGCTAATCTAGCATCTCAGGTTTTCTTTGCTAGTTTTTAAAAACGCGGTAGCTCCTTCTGTGGACAGGCCACGCCCACATGCTACAAAAGTAACTGCTGAAATACTAGAGGTGAGTCATTTTTGATTTGTTCATTTTGAACGAGTCTTTAATGTGACTCAGAAGAACGAGTCATCTCAAAGAGTGATTCGTTCACTTTCTATTGGACAAAGCATTGTGTACTTGACTCTTCTGGTCTGAGTCGTTTGTTCTTTGGTCAGGTGACCCCCCCCATAGACACTATGCAGTGCATTACACAGGAAACAGAACTGAGTGGTTCACCTCATGAGTCGTCTGGTCCGAGTCGTTCGCTCCAAATCTTGATATTATTGTTACAATACTTACACGAGAGACATTTTTTCTAACATTGTTTCTAATCGGAAGAACGCAATGAACTGAATGACCACAAAAATTCATTCTGATGATTTAAAGAACCAAGCGGCTAAAATGATCCGTCCTTCCCGTTACCCAAAAACAACCCAAAAACAAGACATGCGTCGTATGCTAGAGTTAAAGCAGGCTAACAGGAAGAGTCCCAGTCCTGTTTATTTCTCTCTTAATGGTGTAATGGTTCTGTTTGTCAAGATGGCCGCCAAGATTTTGTTCTGGCTTCTGAGCGCATTGTTTTTACACCGAATTCTTTATTCGGAGAAGTTAAAATTCTCTTCTTCTCTGTATCATGGTGGATATGAAGTGAGGAGGGTGAAAGAAGCTGCATACCAAACCGAATCTCTCTCTCATTCCTTCTCTCTCTCTCTCTCTCTCTCTCTCTTACTCTCTCTCTTTTTCTCTCAGACTTGTCAGGAACATTACAGCTTAAACCGACAGGGTTAAGGACCTAAGCCCCTTCTCTCTGAGCTCTCTTTGTGTGTGTGTGTGTACGTGTGTATGGGCTGCTCGGAATGACAGACCGCTGATAAACACACACACACACACACACACACACACACACACACACACACACACACACACACACACACACACACAGAGAGTGAGAAATCCCACTTGTAAACAGGGAACAAACACACCAATATGACAAAAGCTCGGCGGAAATTGAGCGGCATCTGAGAAAACGGCTTCAATTCACCGCTGAACAGAATGCTCCTCCGGCCTATCTCCAAGATTGGTCCACTTTTAGAAAAAAAATGTGTGTGTGTGTGTGTGTGTGTGTGTGTGTGTGTGTGTGTGTGTGTGTGTGTGTGTGTGTGTGTGTATGTGTGTGTTAAAGAGGATAGAGATAGGCAAGTTCCTCTATAAAATGAGCCAATTCAATGTATTTAATATTACACAGAATACACTGAACGATCGTAATCCGTCTGCTAATATAGTGTCCACTGTGGACGTGTCCCAAATCACATACCGTATTCCCTACAGAACTCACACCAACACTACAATACACATAGAGTTATCGCTTACAGGCTACGTAAACATGGTCTCCACTATCCATCCACTAGGGACGTGTCCCAAATCACACACCGTATTCGGGTTTATTACACATTTATAAATGTGTAATAAAATGAAAACATGTGCAATAACATTTTTCTTTGCAATGATATTCTTTATTTATTTTTCTTAATAGAAATGTGTAATAACACCTTTTTATTCATTTATTTATCTTTTTTTTTTATCTGCAACTAGAAGCTTCTGTCACCAAGACAAATCCCTAGTAAGTGAAACGATTTAAATAAAGACAAAAGCAGTCCGGGACGGACGTGTCCCAAACCACAAGCATGTCCACTATAACATCAGGTTATAGGTCATGTTTTGTGGACATGTCTCAGTGTTCACTCTCAGTTCATGTTCACTCTATAGTTTGTGCCATGTAAACATTAGTTCGCTATGGACACGTCCCAATCCACAAATCAGATTCCCAATATAGGCCATATAAATACTCTAACTGAGGACGTGTCCCAAACCACATGGTCAATTCACTCTAAAGGACACATAAACACCATCACGAATCACACACATCATTAGTGTAATGTGGCTGTGTTCCAATCCATTACCTCCCACTTTATTTACTAAATAGCTCTCGGTAGCATCATTCCACTTTGGATGTGTCCCAAACCACACACACTGTAGAATCATGTGCACAAAGTCACCCCAATCACAGACCACTAGGGACGTGTCCCAAATCAGAAACACGATTGAACTCCAGTGTATGCGTTACATAAACACCATTTCCTAGAATACACACTTAGGAGTGTAAGCTAGTTCAATGTGGACGTGTCCCAAACCATCACTCTTTCTAATTGTTTTATAGGCCACATAAACACTAACACGCATTTCGCAGCACCGAGGACGTGTCCCAAACCTTTCAATCTAAACTGCACTCCAATCCAGTGTCATTTGAATACAAATTGTTTGGTTTGACACACTGAATTTCATCATTACAATCATCCTCTTCTTCCTTCCTTCCTTTTTTTCTTTTTTCTTTTTTTAAAGGGTCAAAATAAAGCTCTTCATTTGCTCCTCAGCCACTGGAACCGAACGAACACACAACATTGCCGCAAAATGCAGCGGCAAGTAATTTATCCTGTCAATGATGCCGACGGCTTCCCTCAAGCCCACATCCCCATTAGCCATATGTGTGTGTGTGTGTGTGTGTGTGTGTGTGTGTGTGTGTGTGTGTGTGTGTGTGTGTGAGGTTACACACTCCAGGAGTTTTTAACTCGATCTCTTAATGAACCTCATCTCGGTTAAAACACAGCCGGATTGTGACGCTGAAGCTAAAAGGTGGTTATGTGGCTACATCTCTGTAGCTATTCGTGGTCTTGACACGTTATTATAACCGGACGTCCTTTTATGGTCGTACATTCGCCTTGTCACAAATTATTACTGAAACGACAAACGACTGTATTTAGTCTGCACAATGAAGAGGTTTCATGAAGCTGTTTGGGAATCTCATGGTCTTCCCTCACCACATCCATAAACCTTCTCCTTGGTCTCCATCCTCAGCATTTTCCTACTGACAGAGGTGGGAGACTCGAGTCATATGACTTGACTCGAGTCAGACTCGAGTCACATTTTTCTGAACTTGAGACTTACTTGACTAGATCTCTGAAAAGACTCGACTTGACTTTAGACTTGCTCCTTGTGACTTTAGACTTGCTCCTTGTGACTTTAGACTTGACTCGGACTTGTGCCTATTTACTTGAAATGACTTGTGGAAAATATTTTTTTTCAAATATTGTGATTTTTTTTATATATTTAAGAATGGACTATATATTTTCCAATAAGTCGGCGAACCCAATCCACTCTTCCGCATGCGTAAACCGCTAGACGCTATCCGGAAGCCGCTTGCCGCCTGCCAAAACAGCAGATCCCTCCGCGGACAAGACAACATGTACACCGCAACAACACCAGCCCCACCCCCGAGGATAATAAAGTTCGGGTTTAGAGATTACGCGTACATGGCCAGTTTGATTTTTTGCAAATGCAATTCACTGTAATTTGCCTTCACATTGGCATTATTTTAAACTGTCCAAACATCACAGTTTAACATTGAAGTGGTCAAGGGTTAAAGTTGTTATGGCCAAATACATAAATCTGGTTTGATGTACGGTAAATTTCTCCATAAATACTGGGGCATGACCTGATAGTTTTATTTTTTTTACATTATTAAAGATATTAGAAAATTTATGAAAAGCCCTAGAGTAACATGATCATAATAGTTTGTGGATAACTCTTAACAGAGCAAACAATATTGGGTTCATCACCTTTTAAAAACCACTGCCTCACTTGTACAGTAAGATTTTTTTTTTTTCTGATATTGATATTCTACTTTGAGTATGCAACCCATTGTTTGGTGTCTGATGAGATGACAGAGTATACTTTACAATTATAGGTATTATTATTACTATATGTTGAGATGGGGACATGTGACTGTTCACTCCATGTTTACACAGATACATCAGGGGATTCATAGATAGAAATGATCCAGTTTAACAACTGTAGTTCTGACTCCTCCTGAGAAGGGAACATCAGCACATTCTACTGTCTAAAAAACTTACAATTAATTCTTGTTTACTTGTTTATTTAATATATTTTTATTTTAGAGCATTTAAAGTGCTTCTTAACTATATTTTATTACACACAAGTTAATTTATTTATTTTTGTTACCCATCATCAGCCCTCTGTGTCTAAATAAGTAATAAAAGTCCCTGAGTTAAAAAATGTGTCAAACAAATCTGTGTGCGACTTGGTATGACTTGATGACTAAGTTGCGACTTGACTTGACTTGTATTGACAAAGAGTATGACTTGACATGACTTGACTTGACCCTTACAACAGAATGACTTGACTTGACTTTGACTTGCAATGTTAAGACTTGGACTTGACTTGAGACTTTCATTTGGTGACTTACTCCCACCTCTGCCTACTGATATACCCCATGTTCCTCCTCTGCACATGTCCAAACCATCTCAATCACACCTCCCTCACCTTGTCTCCAAAACGTCCTACATGCACTGTCCCACTGATAAACTCGTTTCTAAATCATATCAATAACAAACGACAAATTTTTGAAACAAAGTGTCACATCAAATGACGTCTGCTCAAGAAAATGCTACACTAACGCAAGTCATTTGGGTAATCTAAACAGGAAGCCCAGACAAGTGAACCTGAGCAGCTGCACAACACGACTCTGAATACAAGTAACTTTCCCACAGCAGCTACACAGACAAGCTCAATGCAATGCATCCATTCATCCAACATTCAAAACTTATTTAGCAACAGGAAACACTTCCTCACAGCCAATCAGCCATGACGTGTTCGCTATCTTTCTGCTTTGTGACTCCAGCTGATGTCTCATCCTTCATATCAAAGAATTCCTATACGAAGCTCTACAGCTTTGTAATGTCTTGTTCGAATCTATTCTGATCTTTTCGGGGGCGGGGCTTATTGAGGATAAGAAAATCATTCTCCAAAATGGCCACTCAGAGTGGATGAGGTCAAACAGAAATTGATATTTGTATTTTCTACATCTTCTAAAACGTCCACTTTCTGCCCCCCCCGGCGATGATCTCTATTAGCCCAATAAAACGTTGAAGAATCATTCCATTTGGGTTCGGTGTGTGCAGAGACGAGGGGTCTGAGGTGTTTAAACGACAAGGCGAGGGGGATGGAAAGGTAAAAAAAGGACAGACAAGGGATATGACAGCTAGCGTCTGTTCCCACAGCTGGCCCCGGGGCCCTCCCTCCTTTTTAAAAGCTCGGCAGGAGTCATTACCGGTAGGGGGGGCGAGTTCACCCCTTATATTACTGCTTCGGCCCTCCACATTAACCATCCACCCCCACCCCCCACCCCCCAATCCATCCATGACATAAACACACTTCTACCTCATCCTGCGCTCAGCGTACCACTCCTCCTATCTGTCATTCTAATAGCTGTTGTTATGCTGATACGCACAGTAGGAACGACACACGGCCAGATCCCACTTCAATCACAATCTGTGTGTGTGTGTGTGTGTGTGTGTTGTGCAATTAGATGACGATTCTGGAATTCCTGCTGACGAGTCGGGATTTGAGAAGCTCCTGATTACAAGCGGATGATGATCTCAGGATTCTTGCATTGTCCTTTATATTGGCCCGAATTCTCGAATCTGATTGGCTGAAAAGATTTTGATTGATTTCCTTTATTTCTCTACATCCATCAAGAGTGTTCAATCGGTTGTTTAATATGTTGCAGACTTGGGATTCCGTCATCTTAAAACTAATTATCACCACCCTCATAAAGACCTCCACTGTGGGCGTGTCCCAAATCATAGACCACTTTCACTATGCAAATTAGAGTCCAAATCAAAGCCCTAGTTTGCGTTTTGAACGGTGGGTACGGTTTGGGACACGCCCACAGTGGAGGTACTTATGAGAATTAAATGCCATGTACACTATATTACCAAAAGTATTAGGTCATTGTGGTAGTGGTGCTGAGACTTGAACTCATGACCTTCTGAAGTGCAAAATCTTATTGGCTGAGCTTCCATGGTCTACGCTTGTTGTGTCCTCACACCCTTTAGTGTTAAATAGTCAGTATATTGTGTGTTTGTCTCTCCTCGTCTCAGAAACCAATCGATTTGAAAAGGAGTTTATTTTTATTTTTTTTTGTAAACTGTGTTTTTTCTTCTACACATCAATAATTTTATTAGAATAAAACTGGACTGTAAACAGACACAAACATTAATAAAGTAAATCAAATTTTTTTGAAAAAAAAAAAAAAGACACAAACATGATACAAACAGGACAAGACACGAGATCAGCAGAATAATGCTTTCAGATCTAAAAGGTAAACACGAGTATGTAACTGATTAAAACTCTCCTGTGTGATGCTGGAAATCCCTTCAGGAATAAAAGTGTGCAAGTGGTTTTGGACAGAAAGCCGGCGTTTTCCTTCATCGTCTTGTGAACTGAAGAGAAACAGTACGGAGCGATTAAAGAAAGGAAGGAACGAACAGTTACTGTGGACAGGAAGTGCTCGCTCAGATGCTGCAGGTGGACAGGATGTCTTCCACCAGGTGTTTGTAGACCCAGGCGTCTCCTTTGAGCCTCTGACGCCGGATCCCCACCACCTCGGGTTTCTGCAGGAGACACACTTCCAGCTCGAACTGCATCGTCACCTTCCCAAAGTCCGACTGCGTACGACACTTCAGCGTGTAGCTGAGGAAGAGCGAGAACGAATGAGAGAGAGAACGAGAGAGCACGAGGGAGAAAGTGAGAGGGTGAGAAAGCCATAACGAGCAAACAGGAAAGAAAGCAAAAGAGAAAGCGATGGAGAGACCAGAAAGAACAAGAGGGAGGGAGAAAGAAAGAAAAATAAGAAAAGCGAAAGGGAGAGAGAGAGAAAACATGAAAGGGAGAGAAAGTGAAAGAGAGAGAATGCAAGAGGGAGAGAGAGAGAAAGGGAAAGAATGTGAGAGAAAGAAAGCAAAGAGAAAAAGTGAAAGGGAGAGAGAGGAAGGAAGAGGGAGAGAAATTGAAAGCGAAAGAAAGGAAGAGAAAAGGAGGGGAAGAAAAAGAGAGAAGGAGAGAAAGAAAGAGAAAGAGATCCACATATGGTAGAAACTCTAGTCTGCACTCACCCTTTCTGCACGTAGTCGACGTTCTTCTGAGGTAAAACTGTGAGGATCTGATTGAGGACCTGGTCTGCGTTGGTCAGAGTCGTCAGCGTCACGTTATACTGCGCCTACACCATCACATACACACGCTTTAATACCACACACGTGAGGGAAAGGAGAAGATGGCGGGAGAAGATCAGAGAGGAAAGCAGGAGATGCAGAAAAGAGTGAACTGAAGGAAGGATGGAGTGAAGGGGAATTCAGACTGAATGAATGTAAAGGACAAAAAACGATAGAATAAAGGTTGTAAAATGGAAAGAAGGAAGAACAGGAAAGGGTGGAATTGGACTAATGGATAGAATAAATGTGACAGATGAAAGAAGGAAAAGAGAGTAGAAGAAAAACGGGGGGGGGGGGCGGACAGAATAAAGGGACAAGAAAATGGAACGCAAATGGAAGACTAAATGAGTGAAAAGATGGATGGAAGAAGGAAAAAGCGCAGACAGAATGACTGGCAGAAAATAGAACGGAAGAAGGAAGAACAAGTATGGAATAAATAAGAATAAGGGATAGAATGATTGATTAAAAGAAGAGAAGAGTCCAGACCTTTATCTTGCGGGGTGTGTCCCTCGGCCCCTTCCTCTTGCTGGGAGTGAGCATGGTGATGACTTTGTCCAGGCCTCGTTCCAAACTGCCAAACACTTTCCCCGCCTTCCTCTTCTGCCCGCTGTCCCCCTGACACCCCGCCATGTCCAACGAGCGAGACCTGTAGAACAAAAGACTCTTAACTCCTCCACAAACTGTCCATCCCTCTCTTTATACTCCTCTTACAGGTTCATTCTTTCTGGTTCCTCTCTTCCTCCTCATATCACTTTATACAATCCTCCTCAAAACTGTACTCCTGATCCCTCTGTCTAACTTCCTGGTTTTTTGACACCCCTTGTTGTTTCTTTTTAATATTATATAAATATATTTCTTTCCCCTTTCTACTTTTCTTCAATCGAATAGTATTATGCATTACCAGCCCCCCCACTTTCTTTACCTTCTCTCCGGGCTGAAGACGAGGACCTCCTTTCCTCCCTGCTGCTGCTCTCCAACTTTCCATCCTGCAGCTTCTACACATACACACACACACACACACACACACACACACACACACACACACACGTGTCACTACATTTAAGGAGCAACAGTCAGTATCGAGCAAAGTGACATATACACCTGTCAGGACGCACCTCGGGATTTGTCTCTCCACACACACACACACACACACACACACACACACACACACACACACACACACAGTCCCCAGTGATTTGCTGTCTGTTCCAGTGTAAGAGGAGCGAGTGTGTGACAGTAACGAGGAGGACACAGTGAATGTTGCGGATGTCGGACACTTGTGGACATGGGATTACATCCCTGACGTGAGTTTATTCCTCTCGTATCACAGACACTTGGCTGCGATTACAATTTCAGAACTCGTATGTCGTTTGCTTTGAATGTCCACTTTTAAAAAGAAACATTTTTACAGTCCAAGAGACAGAGATCAGACGTACGTTTATATATACACAGGGAAGCCCTGTCCAGGGTGCTGATCTCACACACAAATATAAAAACAGATAAATTGAGGAAAGCCCTCTCCAGGGTGCTGATCTCTCACACAAATGAAAAAAAAAAACAGATAGATTGAGGGAAGCCCTCTCCAGGGTGCTGATCTCACACACAAATATAAAAACAGATAGATTGAGGGAAGCCCTGTCCAGGGTGCTGATCTCACACACAAATATAAAACCAGATAGATTGAGGGAAGCCCTGTCCAGGGTGCTGATCTCTCACACAAATAAAAAACCAGATAGATTGAGGGAAGCCCTGTCCAGGGTGCTGATATGTCTCTCACACAATATTAAACTGACTGCTCCTGATAAAAAAAGAACCTGAAAATAATGATGGTCGACATCTCTGGAGTAGAGTTCGACCACTGTTACTATCACTGAAACTATAGACTGACGGCAAAAATCCACCCCGATAGTTTTTCCGGCTTCCGGTCGGTAGGCATTAAGAGAGCGGCCTCTAGAGGCGAAATACTAATGCCACGTGCTGTTTTTGTTTTTAACAAGTGAGACTGCGTGCTGCACAGAGAGTGCTGTGTTATATTTATTAATATAATTATTTATATGAACTAAAATATTTATATTTATTTCCTTCAGCATTTTATGATTTTGTAATAAAGATCAGTACTATTTACATGGAGTGTTTGTTGTTTATCCAGTATCAATTTTAAAAACTATTTTCTTTTTCTTTTAAACAAATTGATTATCCGGTTTTCGGCAAGTACAATGACTTTTCCAGTCATATGAGGTTCTTCCCCAAACTGTTAGAGACACACAATTGTCTTTCGATGCAGTAGCATGATGTTCTCCCTTCACTTGATCTAGAAGACCCAAACATGTTCCAGCAGGACAATGCCCCTCTGCACATGAAGATATTCTTTACATGGGTTGGAGTGGAAGATCTTCTATGGAAGGCCTTTCGGATGAATGTAAAAGCTGACTGAACCCCAGGCCTCCTCACCTCACCTACATTGGCACCACAGATCTCCACAAACGCACACTGAAATCTAGTGGAACATCTTTCCAGAAGAGTGGAGGTTATCATAACATGACATGGGGACTACATGTGGAATGGGACGATGTTAGGTGTCCACAAACTCGTGTGTGTGTGTGTGTGTGTGTGTGTGTGTGTGTGTGTGTGAGAGCCAAGTTTAAAAACCCAGCCGCCTAAATCACCTTTGTGTGTCCCCGCAGGTTTGTGTATGTTGTTGTTAACAGGCGTCGTTGTGGACGTTTTGTTGCGCCGGCTTTTCCGATTGGACGCTGGAGTCACGGGGGCGGGCAGAGCGAAAATGCCGCCATCTGAGTTGGCCAGAGCTACGTTCTCCTTATTCTCTTTCGTCCGTTCATGTTTCTCGCCGTTCCGTGACCGTGGTTTCGCTCGGTCCACCGTAGGGGATTGGGCTACTTCAACCTGCCTCTTCTCAGATGATTGACAGGTGGTCTTCTAGGAGAAACAGCGTAATAGATGATGGAATGGAACGTGATATATTTAAATGCAGTGCGCGTGTGTGTGTGTGTGTGTTGCGGTTACCTTGCGCGGAGTGTTTGTGTTCTGCGTGTTCCGCGGTGTTGACGGGATCCAGGAGTTGATGTCGTCGTAGCAATCGGCGGGAAGAACCATTGAGCCCAGCACAGCTCTCTGTGGGGCTTCATCTTCATCATCATCGTCGTCATCGTCGTAGTATTCACCCTCACTGAAATGCAGGCTCCTTTTCAACTGGAAGAACATAAACGATCTATATAAAGTAACCGGATCATGCAAAAGTTTGTGCACCCTCGTTCATATAATATGTTACGATATTACTTTTGTGAAAACCAGGTTTGGGGTTTGAATGTACCTGTATTTCCTGTATTGGGGAGTACGCAGGGTCGTGTGCGGTCACGTCCGCTCGGAGACGCACGGGTCTCCCGCGCTGCTTCTTAGCCAGCAATAGCAGATACGTAGCCGTGATCTGGTCGTATTTCCACTGCGACACACACACGTATTTCATTTACACAAGTATGGATGCATGAACACTGATCAGGCATAACATTATGACCACCTGCCTAATATTGTGTTGGTCCACAATATATATATAAAACGAAAATTTTTTATGCTTCTCATTTCTTCCCCTGAGTCTGTTTAGTTAAACTCTACTGCCACCTGTAGATCAGTAATAATAATAAAAGGGGGGAAAATAAGAAGAAAATAAAGGGGAAGAAAAATAATATACTTAACATGAAGATGCAGAAGATGAAGACAAATAATAAGATGAAGCAGATGAATTTGAGAAGGAAGACAAATAGGAAGAAGGAAAAGGATATCTTAATAATAATAATAATAATAATAATAATAATAAACAACAACAGGAGGAAATAGGAGGAAGAAGGATCTGTTTAAGTGTTTATTCTGCTGATCTGAAGCGTACCTCCGATACCAGATTGATGGTGCTCTGTTTGGAGCGCTTGAACGTCACAGCCATCTCGGTGATGCAGTCCTCGTCGATATGTCCCAGCTGAAACACAGAGCCGGAATAAAGTAAATCTCAGAGCGAGAGGCGAGTATTACATGGCAGCAGGAGAGTGTTTGCTCCTGTCTTTCAGCTGTGTATTTATTCTTGTTTGTTGCTGCTACTGTGTGAACATAAAAAGGTGACAAATGAAGGTTAGCCTTTATGGTGTGTGTGTGTGTGTGTGTGTTTTTGTTACCGGACGTGTGCTGTGCCACTCTACAGGGCTGCTGTATCCCTTCATCACCCAGGGGTGAGCCAGCAGCTGCCTGACTGTTAAACGCCTCTTTGGCTCCACCTACAGCACAAACACAAGAACCGAGATTCGGTTTCAGAGTGAAAAAATGTGTGAGAGAATGATGAAAAATGAATGAGAAAAATGAATGAGAAAAATGTGTGAGAATGGGTAGTCATCAATCAGCAATCAGACCCACACACACACACACACACACACACACACACACACACACACACACACACACACACACACACACACACACACACACCTGCATCATCTGGTTAAGGAGCAGTATACTTCCAGGAGACAACCAGTGAGGGCTTTCGTAATGTCCTTTCTAAAAAACGAAAAAAAATAAAAAAAAAGAAATTAAAAAAAAGAAATGCATCACCATCATCACCACCAACATCATCATCACCACCACCACCATTAGCATCATCGCCAACTCATCAACATCAAGATCACCACCATGAGCTTCAAGATCATCACCCACCACCATCACCACCAACTCCATCAAAATCACCACTATTACCATCATTAAGTTGACTATCAAGATCAGAATCACCATCATCATCATCACCAGAACCACCACCATCAAGATCAACATCCCCACCATCAGCATCAAGATCATCACCACCACCATCATCACCAGAACCACCACCACCATCATCAAGATCATCACCACCACCATCATCACCAGAACCACCACCATCATCATCAAGATCATCATCACCACCATCATCATCACCAGAACCACCACCATCATCATCATCAAGATCATCATCACCACCATCATCACCAGAACCACCACCATCATCATCAAGATCATCATCACCACCATCATCACCGGAACCACCACCATCATCATCAAGATCATCATCACCAACACTACCATCATCATCACCATCATAATTACCATCACCATCAAGATCATTACAACCACCACCACCAGATAACTAGTTAGTGTGTGTGTGTGTGTGTGTTGACTTACAGTGATTTTTCTGTACAGCACCATGCAGTTATCATCATCGAAGGGGAGAAATCCACACAGCAGTGCGAACAGCAGCACGCCCATACTCCAAACATCAGCCTACAACAAAGACCACACCATATACACTGATTCTATCAGACACAGACACACAGACACACAGACACACAGACACACAGACACACACACACACACACACACACACACACACACACACACACACACACACACACACACACACACACACACACACCTCTGAGCCGATATATGATTTGCCCTGGATCAGCTCTGGGGCGGCGTAGGCGGGGCTTCCGCAGCAGGTCATGAGCTCGTAACTGAGGCCTCCCTACAGGACAAAATCGTCGTCAGACACACGAGTGGTGAGAAGATATTCAATAAGAGTGTGTTTTATAGATCTGATGGGAAAAACCTTGGGTTTGGCACAGAGACCGAAGTCGATCAGCTTCAGATTGTGATCCTCGTCGATCAGCAGGTTTTCCTGCACATCAAACACACACACATCAGATGAATTAACAGTGAAGATCCAAGCGAATGTGGTTTAAACGTAGAGTGAAGCTTCGTACAGGCTTGAGGTCACGGTGTGCGTATCCTTGACTGTGGACGTAGGCCAGCGCCGAGACGATCTGACGGAAGAACACGCGGGTCTCCTCCTCCGACAGACGGTCTTTCGCCACGATGTAATCGAACAGCTCTCCTCCGGGACAATACTGATAAAGAGGTGCATATATATTTACCCCCTACAGCCACGAGACACTATGAGGAACCAACAAAGCACCAGAGAACCGACAAGTGGAACATTTTTACAACAGTGTACTGTATGTATTAGGTGTGTAACGGTACACAAAATTCACGGTTCTGTACGTTCCTCTATATATATAAATATAAATACACACCTCAAGAACCATGAATATCTTGCTGGGTGTCTCGATGACGTGGTAAAGGCGACACACATGCTGATGGCTGAGGTTCTTCATAGCCTCGATTTCCGTCTTCACACGTGGAAGGTCATCCTGCATCGAGTTTTTACCAACACAAATATAAATCAAAACACGACGCATGTACGTCCTGGTTAAGCTTCATGCAGGTAGAACTCACCCCAAGAACCTTCTTTTCCATGATTTTGATGGCCACCTTCTCTCCTGTCAGAATGTGTCTGCCCAGCTTGACCTTCGCAAAACCACCTGCACAGGGATCAAAACAGTTATTCACAGTGTCCACAAATATTTCCTGATCGCTTGATCTCTCTCACAAAGACATGAAGAAAAAGAAAGCTTACCTGATCCAATAGTTTCATACACCTCATAGTATTTGAGGAGGTCGGAGGCATCGTCTACAGGCATGCTCTCAACGCTCTGACGTTTTCACCTACAACACACACACATGTAAATCAGAGATCAGTTACACGCCATCTCAAAATTATCCTAAAATGTAAAAATAATAAACAACCTACAGGCTTCTACACTGCACTGGTTTTTATATACACCTTTACAAGCTATAATCATATTTCTCAATAAAATTATAGGTGTAGAGAACAAGGAGGCATTCCAAATCCAGTCTTTTTTTGCCATATATTTAGAGATACAACTACACAGATTTTCCAAAAATGACAAAAATGACATTAAGAATTTAAGTCGTTAAGGAGTCGATTCAATAGTCGATTCCGAGTATTTGGAATCGGTTAATACAATTCCCATCATTATTTCTACCAGGCCCGAAATTATCTTTAATCCAACGTGAGATATCGACTTTCCTTTCTGAATTTCTATCATCTTTGTACGAACTTGTTGATGAAAAATTTTTATTTTGCAGAATCGACTCCGAGGTTTCGGTATCGACTCTCCATTCATGGCCGCATAAAAAGCTGAGTCGACTTTATGGTATGAAGTCGATTCCGAGTTTTTCTAAATAACGCAGAAAGTTGTCTAGGTCTAATTTTAGTGCGTAATAACTTTTAACAGCACTTTATTATAATTATTATACATAAAAAATTATTGATATATATATTGTTAAATAAATAAAAGCTGTGAACTGAGAAACCCGATTATTCCGCTTGACAACCTTTTATTTGACTCACCCTTCGTATCCGGAATTTAAATCCCTCGAAAAGGAAAATTTTATGGTAAAATAAACAAGTAAAAATCAGCAAAAACAACCAAAAATGAACTATATAAACATTGCCGGTCCACCACTAGACGCTGAAGAGATTTGAATTTACCACTCGGGAGCCTACGTCACTTCCGGTTCCGTTTAAAATTAAAAGTCTCGCTTGAAACAACTACGATTTGTGAATTAAAAAAAAAATAATACAAAAACTGTCCATCCTGAAAAAAAGCGACACATGGTCGAGCATATAAATTAAATTGTAAATAGTTTAATTTATTTAGTCAATTAAATAAGTAATGAGTGTCTATAATATGTAGTAATGAATTACTGTCGTTTTTTAGCTTTTCTAAAAATATTTTGATTGTTAAGAAAATCAGGACCCACACATGTAAAGGAGAGGAACAATGAAACAATGTTCGGACCATAGTGCTGCATAAGACGACATAAATTCAAAAGTAGGACAAAACGCAGAACTACACATTCCTCAGGTTTCTCTTCATTCACAAACAAATCTCAAAGATTTCTGTGGAGAGGAACATTGAGGAGTTTCAATAATTTTTGCGAGCTTTGCTATTGCAAATATAGTCGTCGCTCAGTGGACAAGATGTTGGGACTTCTGATTAGGTCATGGGTTCAAACCCCAGCACCACCAAGCTGCCACTGTTGGGCCATAAAACAAAACCCTCAACTGTGCTGTGTAACTGAGAGAACTGCCAAATACCATAAATGTACACAAAACTAGCCCTGACACATAAAAGTCCATAGTTTGTCATTTTAAAAGAAAAAAAAAAAAACGCTCCTCTGAGGACCAGTTTTAGGATTCTGACTCTTCAGAGGGCAGTGGGCTTAGCAGAGCACATCTCAGAGGCTGATTTACCCTCTGAGCAGGAAATATACAACAGTCAATGCAGAAACAGGGCTGTTAAAATCAAACCCTAATCACCCCAGTAAGCGTTTGTTTAGTCTGCTGCCATCAGGCAAGAGCTTCCACTGTTTGAAGGACAAATCTGAGAGTTTCAGGAGGAGCTTCTTCCCACAAGACTTCTGGATGTGAGCAGACCCATCTAAACTATTCCAGAAGTCTTCATTCCGCATCTGCACCCAACATTCTCAATCTCTGCTACCGTCTTTGATCTGTTGTTACATGTATTTTTTTTAAATACCACCTCATTTTATATTTTCCACTATCTTTTTTTCCTTCCACGTTTTTATCGGCGTGACTGGTCGGGTTTCATTTCCAGTTGTATTCTGCATATAATAAAAATCTTGTATCTTACAGGAGTCTCCAGTGTCAGTGTGAAATAACCTTCAATAAAAAGGGCCTCACATCATTACAGCTTATTATTTATTTTCCTTAAAAGCTAATTTTCAAAGCAAATATGAGACCAGACAATTCATTAGTAGTACAAACATGCATTTTTTTTCCTCAGCTTGAACAGGTTTCTAATGGACACACCAACACTGTCACTGTTGCCCTCAGATTACATATTAAATTATTTTTTTATGTAATTAAAGCACATTCTATTAAGAGTGCAATGACAGTTTGTCTGCAATCATTTAAAAACAAAATGAAACGATGTACTAAAATAGTGAAGCCAAACGTGCCCTCTAGTGGGGAATAATGACATGGCAGGTGAGACTAAAAAGACTGCAGGTTTGATAGTGTTCATTTATCCCCTCTATTAAAGGTTTATACACTCAAAAGCAACCAAACAAAATTAGTGCAAGTGAGTAAAAAAAAAAAAAATTAGGACGACCAACAACCATACCTTTCCGCTATTTTACAACATTACACCTTGATATTTTAATAAATTAGGCACTTTAAAAATCAAGTACTTGTTTTTGTGTGATTGAGAACAGGTGGGGCTTGAAAATACACCCCTTAAATCTAAAGTAGGGAATGGCAGTAGAAATTTGAGAAGCACTGAGCCTCATCGTAATGAAAGGAGCACAAAAAAAAAAATTAAAAAAAAAGTGTCATCTCCATAACTTTATTCCAAGTTTAACAGATCATCCATTTTCAGACAGCACCTTCAAAACTTTGTCATGTAGTTTAGTTAGTTGAGAAGCCATCCTGCTCCTGGGAGGAACGCTTGGTGGGAAACAGAGGCAGGTTGTTACACGACACACTGCTTCTCCTGTTCAATTGCTGCAGGGGAAAAAAGAAAAAAAAAAAAAAAACAATTCAGTATTGGGGGGAATATATAAAATAACCAAAACAAGAAACAAAGTTTAGATGCCCAAATGAAGAACCAGTCTGGGAAGCAAACTTTTCCAATATCAAAGCCAAATCACAAGATACAAACTAGCCTTAAAACATCTATGGGATATTCATTTCATTCTATGACCAAATGAGCATTTAAAAGAAACCATAAATCATACCATTAAAAAAAACCTGCACACCAATATGGAAGCTCAGAGATCAAGATGTTGAACATTTGAATGAAAGATTTAAAATCCATCACCACCAAGCTGCTGAGAACTTGATGCTTAACCTTCAACTGCTCAGCTGTAAAACGCCACTCTGGATAAAGCAAACTGCTTAAAGGGTATAAATGTAAATACACCCTTACTCTCTTTTGTAGGAAGTGGGTTCTTCTCCTGCGTCTCGGTCTTCTTCAGTTTGGACTTATCAAAGTGGGAGATCTCACTGATGTCAGGCTTGTCAGCCATCATGCAAGAAACTTTCTGTAGCATTCAAAAGATACAAATTACTACACACTCAAAAAAATAAATATATGCATATAAAATACTCACATAGCAAAGCTCCAACAAAACCAAGAACCAGCAAACAATGAACAAAGACAAAGAGCCATCCCACAGAGCTGCTTCTTATCTAAACAGAGTGAGATCCTGGTAGATGGATTATCCAATCAGGAAAAAAAAGCGCTAATTAGGGCGGAAATTAGCTGATTAGTGCAGTTGGTTGATCTGGGGAATTAGTAACTCCTCCTTGTGGGTGTCGTACAAACCAAAATACAAGACTGAAACTAGGCGGGACAAATATAAAGCTTTAACCTGCATCAAAATTCAAGTTTTAGATTAAACTGGGGGTTTAATTTAATTCAGAATGACTGATAAGCTTTTAAACCACTAAAAGTAACTAACTTTATGTTGAGATCACTACAAAATAACTTTAATGTTAAGATCACAAGAAAGAAATATTTTATATTGAGATCATTAAAAACAACTTTTATGTTGAGATCACAAGAAAACAACTTTTAAATTGAGATCACAAGAAAACAACTTTTAAGTTGAGATCAAAGAAAACATCTATGTTGAGATCACAAGAAAAAAAAAACATTTATGGTGAGATAATTAAAAACTACTTTTATGTTGAGATCACAAGAAAACAACTTTTAAATTGAGATCACAAGAAAACAACTTTTAAATTGAGATCACAAGAAAACAACTTTTAAGTTGAAATCACCAGAAAACATCTATGTTGAGATCACAAGAAAAAAAAAAAAACATTTATGGTGAGATAATTAAAAACTACTTTTATGTTGAGATCACAAGAAAACAACTTTTAAGTTGAGATCACAAGAAAACAACTTTTAAGTTGAGATCAAAGAAAAAACTTTTATGTTGAGATCACAAGAAAACAACTTTTATGTTGAAATCACCAGAAAACATCTATGTTGAGATCACCAGAAAACATCTATGTTGAGATCACCAGAAAAAAAAACATTTATGTTGAGATCACAAGAAAAAAAAAAACATTTATTTTGAGATCACAAAAAAACAACTTTTATATTTAGACCACCAGAAACAAATGTTTATGTTTGAGATCACAAGAAAACAAGAACGAAAAAAATAGTAATAATGCATGTCCTCTTAGAACTACTTTAAGATGATGATGTTGGTGATCAATATGTATTGCTGAGAATAGAAATTCATGCATCCGACCACAAGATAGCGCTGTTGCACAGAAAAGGGAAGACCACTCTGGGTGTATTTGTTCTTTATTTGTTCATGTTCTTTATGTACAGTTTATTTATGACAGAAAACCAGGTGAAAAAAGAACCCAAACACGCACATTTTAAAAAACTTATATTAAAACCTGTGCCCTGTTTGGCGAGACTCCTGATTTATCACATGGTGCTGATTTATCTTTGTAGGACGCAATCGGTCGTGCGATGCTCTGACGTCACACTGTGTTATCGCAAGATCGGTTTATCGCGACAGAAACAGCACAGTCAGATCTCAAACCTGATTGCTAATGATCACTTTTTTCCTGGACCAGTTTTCCAGCGACTTTGCATTTAACGTCATGTAGAACATCATGAAAATGATGGCGATGAGGATGAAGAAAGTGCAGATGTTGCCCAGAATTCTGCTGATGTTGACGAGGGTATTGACATGAAAGTTGAAGAATTGGAATTGGAATTGCCAGAATGTACAGATTATTAGGAGAAAGAGCTAAAAAAAAAAAAGGGAAGTGATGCAGCAGCGCTTTAGTACTTTAACAGCATTGTGGGTAATGTTTCCCTTTGAAGCACGTTTTCTACAAACAACCAACAACATTTTTTCAAGTGTCATGCCAGAAATGATCTTTTTTAAT
>JBCEWE010000445.1:239935-242435 GCA_039877035.1 Silurus lanzhouensis
TCGACGTGAAATTCCCGAGACGATACGTCTTTGGAGATCAAATATTAGATGGTGTAATAATAGAAACGATTATGTTCAAACCACCGCCACTTCATACCACTTTATACCACTTCATACCACAGGATCGAACCAGAGCGTGAGAAGAAAGCAGTAAACAAGCTAACAGGCTAATCAACAACTTGACCTTACACCACATATACGTTCATGCTAAGTATGTAACTATAAACGGATAAAAAGTCAGCAATACCGACTTTTATTACTAAAATAATAATAGTTTGGTCAGTGTGTATAACCCTTTTAGATTTATACAATAACAGTGTTACCTAGCACAAACTAGCATAAGCTAGTGATAAGCTACATTCTAGGGACCAATCATTTGTGAGCAATTATTTGATTTGTAATTGATTTCTCCTCGTATCTCAAGCACGTTCCTTCATCAACACAGAGATATCGATATGACGTATCATTTAATTCTATAATGACCTCCGCTCTTGCTGATGTTCTAGATTTTGTGCAGATTTGTGTGGAGATTCAATCAGCCACAGTGGTGTTAGTAAAGTCAGGTACTAATGGAGGTGAGCTGAGGAGGATTCTGGGGTGCAGTCAGTATGTCATTCAAAAGGTGATCAATTGGGTTGGAGCTCTGTAGCAGGAGATCTTACACTCCACCTCATGTAAAGCAGATCGGAGCTGGATTTGTGCACTTTGTTGTCATGCTGGAACACGTGTGGATCTCCGAGTTCACGGGTTGCATTTTACTAAAAGCAAAGCATTCGACAATACATTGTAGCTAGCAATTAGCTTAAAAGAAACACTAGCTTCTAGCATTATAGAGGCAACTTTTAGAGCAGGCTAGTAATCCTGCAACTTTAATTTTTCTGAAACGAGATGACGATAATACACAGTCAGTCGCTGTTAAAATGATGTTTAATAAGGCAACATTAAATATAACTTTTACATTCTCTCACACACACTTATTTACGATTATATTGATTACAGATAAAAAGCTTTCTATTCAAAATACACCATTACTGTCCCATTGTTTTTTTTTATTTTATTATAATAAGAAGAAGGAAGCTTCAGGAAGTCGCCGAGATCTCCAGGAAAATCCTCAGCGGAAGACGGAGCATGGTGGATATAAAGGTCACGGAGTGTTGCGAAATAATCAATTAGCGAATTTTGTGGCTGAGGTTCCCTAAGGGACAAACTGAAACCATCTGACTGGAGCTTCTGAAGCCAAGAAAAGTGGATTTTCTGTACGGACGGCCGTAAATCGGTTTTGGTAAAATATTGCGTGTATTCTCTCGTGGACATGTTTGACCGTCATCCAACATGGCAGGAGGGAGGGTTTACAAAATTGGGGGGGGGGGGGGGGGGGGTGTTTTACAGGGGACGAATCACATGTCTTGGGTTTGGGGCTTGGAGGATGCTAATTGCCTGGAGGTCATCATAGGGGTGACGGAGTTGGGGGCAAAAGAAGAAGGCTTTCTTTTTTAGGTGTGTTTCTTGTGGATACCAGTGGAGGTCAGCTGTAGCAGATGGAGCTCAGGTTACAGTTAAGTAAAAGGTGAAGAACTTGCACTCAAATGTGGAGATCTAGATGATCCTGTAGGTTGTGTGTTGTTTGAGAGGTAGGTCTATCCCATGGAGTTGGAAGGCTTATTGTTTAAAAATTCATCGTCTTTGTTGAGATTCTAACAGTTAACGACAAGGACCGTTCTGGATAACTGCTACCTGGAGTTGCAGATGGAGGTGGAGAATCACCATATGTAATTGGAGATCGAGCAGTTGGAGATGGAGATTTGGCAGTTGGAGATAGAGGTTTGGCAATTGGAGGTGGCAATTTGGTAGTTGGAGATGGAGATTTGGCAGTTGAAGATGGAGGATTGGCAGTTGGAGATGGAGGATTGGCAGTTGGAGGTGGAAATTTGGTAGTTGAAGATGGAGATTTGGCAGTTGGAGATGGAGGATTGGCAGTTGGAGATGGAGATTTGGCAGTTGAAGATGGAGGATTGGCAGTTGGAGATGGAGGATTGGCAGTTGGAGGTGGAGATTTGGCAGTTGGAGATGGAGGATTGGCAGTTGGAGGTGGAAATTTGGTAGTTGAAGATGGAGATTTGGCAGTTGGAGATGGAGATTTGGCAGTTGGAGGTGGAAATTTGGTAGTTGAAGATGGAGATTTGGCAGTTGGAGATGGAGATTTGGCAGTTAGAGGTGTAGCTGGAGATCTAGCAGATATAAACGTGACTGTAGCAGTTAAGAGCATGTCTGGAGTTGAGCATGCTCTTAGGAGGTAGCAGTGCTGCGACAGCGAGACACCGGTGCTCTCGTACCTGTAGATGGAGAGACGTAAGTGAGAAAAAGAGAATTGGTAGACTGAGGTCTGGGAGTAGAGAATTCAACCAAATAATTTTTACATCAGGCAGCGTTTTGTGTCACAGAAAAACAAATCTATAAGTAATCTGTGCTACATGCACACCTTTTACACAGTTTTTCTCAG
>JBCEWE010000445.1:244935-247398 GCA_039877035.1 Silurus lanzhouensis
TTTCTCATACGGAAAAGATCAAGGGGTTCTATAAACCTCTATATACAGCTCTAGGTTATTGATTAAAATGTTGTGAGTTTAAGCCCAAGCACTTCCAAGTTGCCACTGTTGGGGCCTGGGGTAACCCTATCTGCTTTAGGGGAACCATGCTAGGTGACAAATAAACGCTTCTTCTTTAATTGACCTTTGGATTAGAGGGATTTGGATGGTTAATAATTGAGGTCTGAAGCAGGGCCGTTTCTACCACCCTATCAACCTTCCAGAAAAAATTTCAACATATACTGTATATTAAACTCCAGAAGAAAAAACAGGTAAATAATTGAAAACAGCGGTGGGTCAGAAATAATAATGATAATTCATCTCATTTATATAGCGCTTTTCTGCAGCACTCAAAGCGCTTTACATATGAAAGGGGGGATTGTCCTCAACCACCACCAATGTGCAGCATCCACCTGGATGATGCGACGGCAGCCATAGAAAGCGCTCACTGGCGCCCCCCCTCTTTCTTAAGCAGCTTGCGCTCTAAGCGACCGCCCAGTTTGCCTACGCCCAGAAATGGTGTTGGTCTGAATTTTTGAAATCTGAATTTCGGTGAAGAGGAAAACTTTTGTATTTTGTTTTTCTACCTATGAGCCTTTGCTAGGGAAAACTTTCAAGGTTGTATGTATGGTATAACTGTACAACAGAGAGTTTCTGAATGGATAATGGGTCTATTTGAGATCCTTTTATAAAGAGAACGCTCCTGTTGTTTGGGGAACCCCTGGAAGGTTCTAGGTAGAACTGTATAACTAAGGATCTTTGAATAATTGATGAAAAACATAAAAGGGAAAGCCTTTATTAAAGGATTCCCCCTCTCACAAACAAAATAATTCTTAATTATAAAATAAATAATTATTGTTTCTTTAAATCTGTCCAACGATCCCTTCATCTCCAATCAGTTTCATGTCAGAATTTGGCTTGTCGTCCTGGCCTGCTTTTCGTTTTCACGCAGAACCGATATGTCCTGTGCTGCCTGCTGTCTTCGCTCTAACACAGATTACAGGATCAGGCCAGAAAGCGAAGTCCCGGTCGTCTCTGGCTCTGTGTCCCGGCTGCGTTGTTTTTTGTTTTTTTTCTTCTCCAGAACTTTCTAGTAGAACTAGGCTTTGGAGAGCATCCTTTCTTTAAGCAGCCATGGCTTTTAGTCTTGCAGCTGCCAGTTTAAACAATCTCTGCCAATCTCTCTTTTTCTCTTTCTTTCTTTCTTTCTTTCTTTCTTTCTTTCTTTCTTTCTTTCTTTCTTTCATTCTGTCTGTCTTTTGCTGTCTCAAGCCAAATCCACTTCCTGCCACAAACTCGAAACCTCCAGCTAGCTCACTTCCTGTGGAGGCTGACTCATGGAAAGTTAGTTTAAGAAAATGGTTAGGTACTCTCTATTTCTCTCTCACATATGTATATATAATAGGCTAACATCCATTTATTTAAAAAAAAAAAGCCTTTTGTGCAGCGTTTTGAACGAATCGCAATGTGGAAAGTTTCAGAACATTCCTCTATGAAGTCATTTGGAAGCTGTCAGAAAACCTCGGCCACCCGAACGAGTTTATATTTGAAGCAAGGCTTCAAAGCAGTAAGGGCTTTTGGCGCAGCAGATCCATCACATGCTTGAAAATGGATGATAAAACGAGCTAGCGTAAGGCCAAGCTCCGTGCTAAAGCCTTGGATCGATCTCAAGCTGTTGCTAAGGCAAGTCACGGTTTTGTCCTGCATCCAGCGTATGTACTCTGTTCTTGTCTATAGAGCAAACCGTGGGACACGGTCTTTCTGTATACGAGTATAGAGTATTACAGGAGATCCTGGTTCTGTCTGGTGACCTTTAACCTAAAGGTTTAAGCATGAAAGAACACTACACACCAAATAAAAGCGCCTACAGTTTAGAAGCGAACAAATAAACCTGTCACACGCGTGAGAAAAAAGAGGAAAAGAAAACCAGGAAGTAAAAGAAGTGACAAAAAACAAATACAGGACAAAGCGAAACAGACTCACCGAAGTAGACGGGTTTTCCGCAGATGGGGCAGTAGCTCACCATGGCCGTTAACGGAGGGTGACACACCGGAACCGAGCTGCAGGAAACGTGCTAACGTTGTGAAACGCGAGAAAGGATGTGGCGTGAGGTTCTAGCTGACAGGAAGCAAAAAAACATTTTTTAAACGTAAACAGTGCAGAGCGATGGAGCGCTGGGCGTGAATACACGTGAAGACGTCACGTAACACCTGCAGTTAGAAATCGGAGAGGGTGTTGAGGGATGGTGCGAACTCAGCCGGAGATTTTCTCGATTCTGCCGAGTCAGGGGCGCGGCGCTCGGTGTGAAGCCGCTACGAGCTTTTCTGCGGCAATCGAGGTGTCGATTTGAGACTTCTGGAAGCCGCATGTTTAGGATATACCATCTCGCTCTGCGTCCTTGGTCTAACGATGTGATCCTCATTA
>JBCEWE010000577.1:0-2500 GCA_039877035.1 Silurus lanzhouensis
GAGAGTGTATAAGAGTGTGTAAAAGTGTGTGATTGTGAGTGTGTGTAAATGTGAGTATGTGTAAGAGTGTGTGAATGTGAGTGTGTGCGAGAGTGTGTACGAGAGTGTGTACGAGTGTATGCAAGAGTGTTTCCAACCCATCACTGTTCCTCTTACATAACTCCCACAGCTGATAAGATGACACACACTGAGACGAGTTCTGCCACGTTTCGCTATTTTACTTTGCCCTCACACACACACACACACACACCACACACACACACACTTTCTATCCTGAGCACATATTACATTATAATCATAACAAAAACCCATCATAATAAATACTTATTCCACATTAACAATCACTGCATAATTTTCTCTCTATTGAAAAAATGTTTTTAAAATATTTAGTAATTTTTTAATGCAGCTCAAATCTTTAGGAAAAACATTATTATTATTATTATTAATAATAAATATATTTAATTATAATATAATGCAGCACAATGTAGGCTGACTAGTCAAGTATATACACAGCAACAACATTATTGTTATTATCAATAAGACTAATACTAATTTTATGGTTTACAACCTGATTTTAATCTCGTAAAAAATGTAATTAAATTCTTTATTAATTATGTTTTTCTTTTGAAAAGCGGTCGCGCGCCTCAATCTTTTTATCATTAGCAGCGAAATGGGTAAAAAAAAAAAAAAAAAAAAGGAAATAAATGTATTTATTTACTGGTCACTTCAAAAAGCTTTAATTACGTATTTTAAGGCTTTTAAATGGAATTTAATTGTAATTAATTTTAATATATAATAAAGGAAAAAAACGCTAAAAATCCTATGCTAGGTTGCTAAGTCGACAACTAGCTAATCTAAAAACGGGCTCGTTTTTAAATAAAATATATAATATAAAAATATATTGTATTGTTATGTATACATATGTAATTAAATTCGATTAGTAATTAATACAAAAGTAAAAAAAAAATCTCTTTCAAAGACAAAAACAACACCGTTAGATGGGGCTGTGTCCCAAATCTCTCCCTCACTCACCCCCTATTTCGCTCCCTGCAGAGGGAGCGAGCTCGGTTTAGGACGCGGCCCGCGTATAAATAAATCCAGCGCACCACCAGTTGATCCGCTTTTCGGCCGCGAACGCAAGTCGTTCATGCAAAAGACAGCATTTGTGCAAATAATTCCACGGAAATAACCTACCTTATTCCCCCAAACAACAACTGTTTTTATATTTAAAAACCCAGCTCCCTGACACTGTTGCTCTAACACTCGGTCTCTCCGTCCGCCTGCCTTCGTACTGCTAAATAGCGAAAGGCTTTTAGCCCCGCCTCTCTACACTGCATCCTCCAATCACAGCCCCGAACGCGCCGTTGAGTAGGCGGGGATTGTTACAAAATGTCTATAAAACATAATAAAAATACAATTTAGAAAAAATATATATATATGATCTCTACCACGTTTTCATTAGGTTTTTTTTTACAATTTAATTATCTTTCTTTTTCGACCTCGGATTCAATCCTGCGCTCTGATTGGTCTATTAAGCGACGCTTACGATGATTGATCACTTAAAAATCCAATCAGAGCAGAGATTTGGTGATGACGTTTAAAAAAGGCGTCTTTTTTGAACGATTTCACTTCCGCATTGAAGAAGTAGGTGCCGTTATGGTGTGTTGGGGGAAAAAAAAAGTAATCAAGGATTTAATATACTGAGGAATTTTTGTGAGTAATTTATTGATCTGAAACATATACATGTAAAACAAATAAATACGTTTTTCTCTTATTGATTGCAAGAATCAATGCGTTCCATCACTGCAGTGTATAATAGGTTTTAGAGGAGCTCTGTGCACACACAGGCATTATTATTATTATTATTATTATTATTATTATTATTATTATTATTATTATTATTATTATTATGTAAATCTATATCAGATCAGATCTGGTGCATCAGTTGCATTTGAAGCTTCCAAAGACCTTCAAAATAACTTGCAGGATCTCATTCTAAGGATCAGCAGAGATGCAGATGAGGATGTTATTTATTTTATTGATATTTTGACCATATCTCTTTTATGCCTGATTTATAGAACACGTTGCAATAAAGCAATTTTGGGGGCCAAGCACCAAAACTCCATGAGTTGCAAACTCATTGATGATCTTGTCTGAGCAATCAGAGCATGTAGTCCATTCATAGCTTCAGGTCCTGGTTCTGAAGATGCAGATGATGACTGGTGTGTGTGCAGTTGTTGCTGAGATGATCACAGTTTTACTTCCTGTTCTAGATTTGGTTTCTCTGATGATGAAGTCAGATTTGGTGGTGATTAGTGATCATTTGTAGGAGGAGTGAGAAAGTGGCGAGAAAACACAGGGGGAATTTACACATTGAAAGGTTGTAAATTAAATAAAGGTTAATCATATTTAATTTATTATATGATTTGTCAAGAAATTGTTGTATAATAACTTATTTGTTTTTTATTATGTCTAATCTAAATTATAATATATATATATA
>JBCEWE010000577.1:5000-32500 GCA_039877035.1 Silurus lanzhouensis
AATAATATAATAATATTAATAATAATAATAATAATAATAATATAAAATAATAATATATAATAATAAATAATAATAATAATAAATAATAAAATAATAATAATAAATAATAATAATATAATAATAATAAATAATAATAATATAATAATAAATAATAATAATAATAATAATAATATAATAATAATAATATAATAATAATAATAATAATAATATAATAATACTGTAATAATAATAATAATAATAATAATATTAATAATAATAATAATAATAATAATAATATTAATAATAATAATATAATAATAATATAATAATAATAATATAATAATACTGTAATAATAATAATAATAATAATAATAATATTAATAATAATAATTATAGTGCAGAAGATGATCAGAGATGTTCCTCTTTCTTCACACAGGTACCACTGTTTGTGCCCTGAAACTGTTTAAGAACCTCCCAGTGCGGAGACAGTATTACTCCAACATCAAGAAGTGCAAAGACGAGCTGAAGAAGGTGCAGGATCTGCTCATGGCTTATGGCATCATCAAGCCTGAGCTGAGGATCGTGTTCACGCATAATAAGGTTTGGAGCATCACAGTTTATATTCAGTGTCTGAAGGTGAAACGTCAGGTGGTTCAGCTCACTGGACCAGGTGATCTGTAATAATGTTCAAGACTGTAATCTAACATGTTCTTCACATAAAGATCAAAACTATTTTTGATCAAAATGTCAAATATTTAAAATCCATCTAATTTAAAGTCTCTGAAAGTCTCTAAAGGGACTCCTGAACAAACTGCATGTCAAATATCTGATCAACCATCAGCTCATAAGCCAACATTTTGGCTTCACCCTGAGAAGTTCATATGGATCACTACGTTCTTTTCAAAATCTTTACACGCTGCACATTGTGTTAGATTAGATGGTAGGATTGGATGCTAGATTGGATATTAGGGCTTGATATTAGACTGGATGTTAGATTGGATATTAGATTGGATGATAGGACTGGATGTTAATATGAGATGTGGATGTTAGATTGAAATTAGATTGGATTATAGGACTGGATGTTAATATGAGATGTGGATGTTAGATTGGATATTAGATTGGATGATGGGACTGGATGTTAATATAGGATGTGGATGTTTGATTGGATATTAGATTGGATGATAGAACTGGATGTTAATATGAGATGTGGATGTTTGATTGGATATTAGATTGGATGATAGAACTGGATGTTAATATGGGATGTGGATGTTAGATTGGATATTAGATTGGATGATAGGACTAGATGTTAATATGAGATGTGGATGTTAGATTGGATATTAGATTGGATGATAGAACTGGATGTTAATATGAGATGTGGATGTTAGATTGGATATTAGATTGGATGATAGAACTGGATGTTAATATGGGATGTGGATGTTAGATTGGCTATTAGATTGGATGATGGGACTGGATGTTAATATAGGATGTGGATGTTTGATTGGCTATTAGATTGGATTATAGGACTGGATGTTAATATGAGATGTGGATGTTAGTATGGGTGTTAAATGAGATGTTAGATTGGATGTTAAGGTTTGATGTTAGGATTGGATGTTAGGGTTGACTGCTAGGACTGGATGGTAATATTGGAGGTGGATCTTAAATTGAATATTAGATTGGATGATAGGACTGGATGTTAATATGGAATGTGGATGTTAGATTGGATGTTAGATTGGATGATAGGACTGGATGTTAATATGGGATGTGGATGTTAGATGAGATGTTAGGTTGGATGTTAGATTGGATATCAAGGTTTGATGTTAGGATTGGATGGTAGGGTTGACTGCTAGGACTGGATGTTAAAATTGGATGTGAGAGTTTTATGTTAGATTGGATGTTAGATGTAATGTTAGATTGGAAATAGTTTGCATTTTAGGGCATTGATCATATTTAGTATTGTGGGATTTTTATGATTTTCTTTCTTTCTTTCTTTCTTTCTTTCTTTCTTTCTTACTTTCTTTCTTACTTTCTTTCTTTCTTTTAAAGTAATGTATAACTCTAATTTAGAATCTATATGCTTTATGTGATCTTATAAATTTACAAATTATAAATTTTTACACGTTGTAACGATGTAATAATGTATATGGACGCTTGGTGGCGCCAAATGTCCATAGAATGTCCCTTTTGGTTTCATCGCAGAGCAGCAGCGTGTAAACCGTTACCTACATGCTGATATACACGTTCCCATCACAACACATTATACACGATATAGCCAGAAGTTTGTGGACACCTCACCATAAATTTGATCTGTGCTTCTTTTCGAACTCCAGAGTCCGTCCACCTTTACTGTTATAATAACCTCCACTCCTCTGGGAAGATGTTTCACTGGATTGTGTGGACTTTCATTCAGGATGTGTGTTAGTAAAGTCAGGTTCTGGTGTAGGTGAGGGTGAGGAGGCCTGGGGTGCAGTCAGCATAAATAATTCATCCCGAAGGTGTTCAATAAGGTTGAAGCTCCACATCATCCAAAAAGCAGATCTTCATGGAACTGGAATTGTGCATTGCCATGTTGGAGCTTGTTTTGGTCACCAAGTGTAAATGAAGGTAAGATTTAACACAGACATCCGAGACAACCGCGTGCCTCTGACCATTCGAGGAAGAAGCACATATATAGAGTGGAAAAGCCGAGTGTCCTAATACTTTTGGCTGCACCGTGTTGGTATTAAATAAGTCAAAGGCCCTTTTTTAAAGGCACTCGTGTGTCTTTCAATATCGTTTTACCATTCTACCATTTCTGATCCTTAATAATCCGAACATCCTGCCAAGACGTAGCTCAAAATCCTGACAGCACGCTCGTACCGAGGGACTGTTCCTCCACCGCTCCATCACTTTCCGTCTTTCTTGGCAAGCTGAATTCATGTTAATTCTGGCTTTTCTGTAGGACAGATGTACCAAGGAGAAAATACTAATCGTCAAATACGGTGAAATATATGGACAAAGTGACATTTTAAAGGAAAATTCACCTACATTCATCTTATTCACTAAATCTGGGGTGTGTGTGGTTGTGTGTCTGAGGGCAGATGCCAAGCTTTTAGAATGTGACCATATATGGCAAATTTTACAAATCCTGAACGCCAGGTTGCTTGTGGGCGTGGCCTATCCGAAAATTTTTTATGTTTAAAAACGTTTTAACGTAGAGTGAAATTTAAAAGTAGTTATTTTTACAAAATAGAAACCTTTGCAGTGCGATACAGCGCCCCCCGGTGTTCCTGCCACGAAGCGCGTCAAGCACCTTCTGCTATTCGTTCCTGAACTCTTTTCAGTGTGTCAAAACGGCAAACTGCGTGACGAATCTTCATCTACAAGGAAGAGGGAGCAGGAGCTCCGGTGCTCCCTGTGACTATGCGTGCAACCTTGTGCTGCCATCTGATTCGATACCACCAATGCCCACTCGAATGATGTAACCTCAGATGATATCTTGAAGGTACCATGTTCTGTATGACTTTATCATTCTCTCAAATCATCGTGAAGGAATTCTGGATCACTTCCTTTACTGCGTTACTTCAGTTTATTGAGGTGCTACCAGAGGTACAAGCACAGCATTTCAGTCAAGATTGAGGTCTGGACTTTGACCTCAAATCCTGAGATTCTGGTCTTTTTTCAGATGTTCTGCTGTGTGACCCAATTTTGGCTTTAGCTGTCAGACAGATGCCCTCACATCTGACTCTAGAATACTGTACTTTGGTATATAAAGGAGTTCATGGTGGACTTATTGACTGCCTGTTGCTCAGGTCCTGTAAGTGCAAAACAAGCCCAGATCAGCACATTGACAGTTAGAGTTATGTGTTTGCACACCAAACTGTGCATTATGGCCAAACATCTCCATGTCTTGGTCTTCTCGTCTGTCCAAAGTCTTGTGGTTTGTTCTATGTTCTTTTTAGAGAGAAGAAACTTTCTCCTGGCATCTTTCCAAAACAAACCATACTGGTTCAGGCTTTTTCTAATTGTACTGCCATTCATTTAAAATCAAAATCTCAAACTCAAAATTACATTTTAAAATTTCCTGAAGACCTTGCAGTAAATTTGCTGAGACATCCACTCCTGGGAAGATTGTGGACTCACTTGCATATGTTCCACTGTGCAATTAATTGACTGTCAATTTTATGGAAATGGCCTTATAACCCCTTCCAGATTTCTTGGCAGCAACAGTTGCTTCTCTACTATCGTTGCTGATGTCCTTGTGTGAAAACACACCCGAGTGCCCCAGAACAACGTCAAATCGAGCTTTTCTGGAGGTGCTCACATTTTTCTGGCATTTTAACAAAGGCGTTTAATTAGCAGCACCCGGATTCCACATCGCTTCTTAATTCCTGTGGAAGCGGTGAGGGCGTACTTAGATTTTCACACGTGACTCGTAATGGAAAAACTTATACTCATATTTACTCACACTTTGTTTGAATGTGATGTTAAGTCGGAAATTTCCTCTTTTCTCACATTTGAGTCTAAGAACAGCATATTCTCATTCCTGTCCTCTGTTTTATTAACAATCAACACCTTACGAACTGTAGATTCTGTCGGTCAGGAACATTCCGTTCCCCACAATGCCGGTTTTTACGCCGAGTTTTCATATGGCTACCTGCTCTAAAACATTCTGTTCCAGTAAAAAAATGACTTGTATGAATATGCTGTATGAGCTGCACAGGGACGGGAGGGGAAGAAGTGAAGAGTAATAAAAGCAAAGTATGGGAAGAGGAGGTATCTCTTTCCTCACTCGCTGTGTGTGTGTGTGTGTGTGTGTGTGTGTGTGTGTGTGTGTGTGTGTGTGTGTGTGAGACCGACATCCCTCTGCAGATCTCTTTTCTTTTACAATAAACTTTCTTTCTGTTTGATTCTACTCGAGCCTGAGACTATTATCCAGGATTGGAGATTTTGTAAACGTGGTATTGTTCATCTGAGGTTGGTTTTACCCGAATCTTAAACCCATAGAAGGATCAGACGGTAGTATTTATATATCCTGATCATGCAAAACCTTAGAATTCAAAGGGGGTGTGCTTTCTTTTTCACATTTCTTATTCAATGTGTGGTCAGGTAGGACCTTCGAGGTGGGAGGTGCTCCGTAGACCCTTTTTTTCGAAGGTGCTACACAAATATTGAATTGTAACAATAGATTAGCATAAGTTCTTGTTCTTTCTTTGCAGAAGTCGAGATTGAATCGATAATTTCGTTTGTTTTCTTTTTTTCACATTTCATGCTAATCACCTGCCAGCAAGTCACCTGTTGTACCCCACAGACCAGTTTCATTTAAAATATACTTCATTGAAATGTACACTTATGGCATTTGGACGATTATGTCCTTATCCAAACAGACTTACAATGATCTCATTCATACAACTAAGCAGTTGAGAGTTAAGGGCCTTGCTAAAGGGCCCCAGCAGTGGCAGCTCAGTGGTGGGAATTGAACTCATGACCTTCTGATCAGAATTCCAACATTTTAAACACTGAACCTTCCCCAAATTCGCAGAAAGCCTGGTGAAGGTTTCGGGGTTCAGATGGGCCCGTACGCGTGCAATACGGACACCTGAGTATGGAATGTTCTACAAGATTTTCTGGAGAATTGTGTGAGATTCATTTAGACGCATTGTAGTAAAGTCTGGTACTGATGAAGCTGAGGTGAGGAGGCCTGGGGTGGGGGTGGGGGTCACTTTTTTCCATAGGTGTTCTATAAAGTTAAAAGCAGACCTCTATGTCTATAGACACCCCCCCCCCCAGAACGTTCTTGCAACCCATTTGCAACTCTTCCAAAATTTCTGGGTCAAGACGTTGTTGGGGACCTTTGCCCTTAGTATTATAACTTAATATCCATATTAAAATAGCTATACAGGCGTTTGGGTTGTTTTTTTTGTTGAGCATATTTAAATCCACACTATGCATCCAGTAAACCAGAGGATAAGTTGAAAAAAACTCAGGAGTTGGTTGTCCTTCAACCTGGAAGTGGTCCAAATTTAGCAGTGTGACGGCGAGATTAGCCACTAAGCCGACTCAAATAAGGCTATGGCTGAAGGCCTAAGGCTGTCATTTAAGCCTAATGTACCGAACAGAGCGGTGTGAGGTTTACAGGCCTGATTTTTAAGTGCAATAGCAGATTGTGGGTGATCCGTCTAACATGTGGCCGTGTCGCCGAAACAAAAAGCGATATGCGGGGATCTGCATATCGGAGGATTTCGTTCCTGTAGGTTATTTTAATGGCAACGATTCACTAGTCTACTTAACGAGGGCAATCTATTTCTTTATTTTTTTTTCTTTTTACATTATTATTTTTTTTTAATATAAACACGATGGCGATGGACGCGATGGACCTCGGACCGGTGTCTCATATCACAAACTTCGCACTTCATCGCGTGTTGGGTTTCACGAGTTCTCTTAAAGCTGTTTACTAGAGAGATCCTTTTACACTTATCAAATTGTGTATTTCATAGCAGGGATGCATGCTATGGCCCGCATGCACCTCAGAAATCAACACCTTGGATATATTTACTAGCGAGTGGAAGTGCCAGTGACAGGCAAATGCATGGGTGTGAAAATATGTGTCCATTTCTAATGCAACTGCACTCCTATTTGCAGGAGGCGTATTCAAGTTTGTTCAGGAAGACGTGTCCAGTGTTCATCATCTCCTCTGTGAAAAAATCCCACAAGCACAAAAGAAGTAGTCGGTCATGATGTATGATGTCAAGTTCTTCGACACACGACGCCTTTTTCTCAAAGCTCACGCGTTTATTTTCGGCTGGTTAATTGTTTATAATTCATGCGTACGTATGAGGACTCGGCCCTACAGGTGGTCTTATTTTAGGATGGGGAGAAAATAGCCTGACCCATTTTTACCATGTTGTTTCAGGTTGTGGTGTGGCAGAAGTCCAAGGTATCGGATCACGCCTCGGCTCTCATGGCCGTGCTCGGATCCTCCGTCGCAGCCAACCTGTTACCGGTTCGACATCGCCACGAGCAAGCAGAGGTCAGTGACGCTCTGGGAAACGCTGGGAAAAGGAATCGTATACAGCCAGAGTTCATGCACAGCAATGGAACAGCTTGTTATTTTTTCCCCATAAAATGATAGAGATGAAGAGAAACCTGGTTGGTCCTGTACCTGTACTTGTGGATGGTAGTAGAGGTGTTGGGGGTTTTAATACAATTACACTTATATACACCTTTTACAAGATTGCACACTCTTAGCCCTCCCCCCGCCCCCCACCACCCTACATTGGGATGTACCATTATCTGTTTTATTACATATACAAATCAGCATTTAGGAAGGGCCATTTTCCTAAATTCTTTGGTTAGGTTTTCAAATGACTGAGAAGAAAACTTGCGTTTTAATGTATTTTAGTTCAAAAAGTGGGTGGAGAAGAGTGATAGCAGGAGTGATTTGTGATAGAAGATTATCTGTGAGAGTGAAAGGGAAAGTTTATAGGACTGTGGTGAGACCTGCGATGTTGTATGGTTTAGAGACAGTGGCATTGAGTAAAAGACAGGAGGTGGAGCTGGAGGTAGCAGAGCTGAAGATGTTGAGGTTTTCATTGGGAGTGACGACGATGGACAGGATTAGAAATGAGTTTATTAGAGGGACAGCGCATGTAGGACGTTTTGGAGACAAGGTGAGGGAGGGGAGATTCAGATGGTTTTGACATATGCAGAGGAGGGACATGGGATATATCGGTAGGAGAATGCTGAGGATGGAGACACCAGGAAGGAGGAAAAGAGGAAAACTAAGGAGGAGGTTTTTGGAGGTTGTCAGAGAAGACATGTAGGTAGTTGGTGTGATGAAGTCAGATGTAGAGGAGATGGATGATCCGCTGTGGCGACCTCTAATGGGAGAAGCTGAAAGAAGAAGAAGAAGAAGAAACAACATGATCTCACCAGATGAAGATCCAGCTAAAAAGTCGACGTTTTGACCATTGCGGAAACTCAGCAAAAATAGCAAAAGGTGCTTGACGTACTTCGAAAAGAAGACCACCAGGACACATTCCAGAAGTGGCAGGAACGCTGAAAACGCTGAGCAAGGGGACTATTTTAAAGGTCATGATTATCACTATCACAAAAGGACACCATTGATTCCTTTTGAGAAACTACATCATTTCAGATGTTTTTTCAGATGTATTTGTCGCTTTACTGCGTCATATCTAATTTTCATGGAAGGAATTTAAATAATTCTCCATTTTTCCATTGATACGAAAAGTCCCCAGATTGGTATTTTCTGGCCACGGCTCCATTTTTATTCTATTCACATTTGAAAAGGGTACAACAAACCTTTGCACTTGACTTTCGTGTCGACTTGTGTAAAGTATTAACTGGGTAAAAAAAAAAAAAAAAAAAAGCTCACCATATTATTATTATTATTTTTATACAACCAGAAGAAAAAGAAAGTAGATATTCATCAGTTTCCGAACCTTGTTCTCCCAATGGCCACGTTTTCTAAAAAGCTCCAAATGAATAAACAGTGGAGTCTTGACATGTCACGTTGAGCTAAATTTGACTTAAAACATCGCTCGGCTCCTGCAGGGAAACTGAGCTCAGGGACTCACATAACATTTTCACTGCAAAGGGCTCTTCCCCTCTCCCAGGAGCACTGTTTCTCTTCGCCTTGCCTGTGCATTCCTCAGCACTGAAATTTCTTTTTTTTCTTTTTCGTTTGACTCAGCATTCTGCCCAGGTAGTCCCTCAGATCAAAACCCCCTGCGTTCAACCTCTTTGTGGCAAAGCTTTGTTCGTGTCATGGAAATCCTTTGGCTAGTCAACTGGTTAGTCAAAATTCACAAAAAAAAGCTAATGACTGCAAAATAAAGTAGTAAAATGGGATCAAATCTACTGGAATGTCAAGACTTACCTCACAATTGTTTGGAAATTGCTCATAAAAGCTAGCTACTTATAAGCTAGCTACATATACAGCATACAGAATGAATAAGACCAACCCAAACATCAATGTTTACCTCAGATTTGTTCATAAATTTATATTTTAAGACTAAGAATTAGAAACTACGTACTATAATCACAGTTAGCATTGACCTCCTTAACAAAGCCATACTTAAAAACGTGAACGTTTCATCACAACTTGTGAACTCAGACATTGTGGCATGATTCTGGAAATTTCATGATCTTTTAGCTTTGAAATCAAGGAAAGCTAAGCACTTTTTGCCTTTGTCAAGCCGAACAGCATTTTGTTTTATCGTAGCATAACTGCAGCTTCAAATCTCTTCCTTTACTTTCTCACTATTTATTTCTTAAGCAGTTGTTACCAACACCAAGTTCAACCAAAATGATACTAATAAAGCTAATTTATTGTATCATCTGCTGAAGTTAACCGTAAATCCCATTCATGGCGTTTAGCTAATGCCAGAAGCTAGCTAGCTAAAGAGAATGACAGTAGAAACAAAGCAAGGTAGTCAGAAACATCAACAATTTCCTCAGATTTGTTTCCACTGTCATTTTATTTATCTAGGTATGTATATTTTGTTGTTAGCTAGATGCCATGGTTGGCATTTGTATTCCAGATGATGCTAATAAAGCACAATAATAAAGCATAATTTATAGTGTCGTTTCTGTTCAATTTGGTGTTCGTATGAGTAATTTACAAGCAAATCTGAGGTAAATGTTAAAATTCTTTACAGTTTGATCAAATTTTTTATATTATATTGGCTGTTCACTGGGTTTATAAAAGGTTTAAAAGCTGTAGGTACCTGAATTATTGTTTTACTGAATAACTTTTTAGTAATTTCACAGCATTAGCCACTGTAACAGTAAGTACATTGTGTATATTGGGTATATTGTGTGTTCACCCTTTTTTCTAAGGTTGGAAAACCAACAATGGTTGTTTTGCATGATTTGGTTTGCAGTCTTTGATAAGTATAATTATAGTGTCATTATGGACACATCAGAGTTTCTCAGCATGTCTATGGAAAATTTAAAGTTAAAGGTTAAGGACTACAGATTTTACTAATAACAATAGCTGGAGGTTGGATTGTGCTTGCCGATAAATAATTAATCATCCAGTAGTTTTTAAAATGGATACTGGATAAAAACAAACAAACAAACATAGCAATCCACGTAAAATAGTATTGAACTTTATTACAAAAAAAATGTAATGAATAATAGGAAAAAAAAATTTTTTATATAATAATGAATAAATGTAATTATACTATTTATAAATAAAAAAAACAGTATGTAGTGTCACTGATTCAACTCTAGAGGCTGCTCTCGTAATGACAGCGGACCAGAAGCTGGAAAAACTATCTGGATGGATTTTTGCCAATAGTCGCTAGTTCCAGCGATTAGCCATCAGTGCCGATTAATCCGCAAAACCATTGAATCGCTCGACCTCTATTTATGAGAGCAATTTCTTGGTTTCACAGTTTTTCTGAATTGTTTGATGTTACTCTTTAAAAAGGCAGAATAAAATTCGGGTGTTGGAAAAGTGGAAAGCAAGTTCACGTGGTGCACACAAATTTTTTATTTGATTTTTTATCTTAAATATGCCCTCTTTTATTGTTGCTGTGATCTGGTATCTACTATAACAGTGGTGAACAAAGTACATAAACAGTCTACTTGAATAAAAGTAGAAATTCACTCCAGTGAAAGTAAAAGTGCTCCCTTTAAACTTTAACTTGAAAGTGTCTAAAGAACTATGATTTATTATGGCTATAATATTCGTATTATAATTTTTTTTTCCCGCAAGACTCTTTGCTTAATCAACTCAGTTTATGTGAAAAGACTTTAATGCTACTCATAACACAAAAATCTATTAAAAGAATGATATTTAACACTGAGTCAAACACTGATTGATTTTTATCCAAATTATCATAAGTTTAAAACCTTCTTAAAACCAAATTACATTTACTTCCTTACTGTCCACCACTGCTTCATAATCCCCTTTACTAATCAACAAAAGTGTTTCTGTACAAAATAGATCATAATTTGTTCAATTACACCTTCCCCGTCCCATATCTGTGCAACTGTAGAATTGCGTCTGCACATTATTTAGCTTTTCTCACCCTCAACATCCTTCCAAAGCTAGTCAGCTAGACACCCTAAGCTCTAGCATCGCTTTGTGTCCTGTGTCATTTTGCAATAAAATGTAATGCATTAACATCTTGCACTGAACATAGCAGAGATTTCTAGCGGTCAGTTTGGGCTCCAGAACATGTGAAGTGCGCGTGTCAGAGGATCTCAGCATGGCCAGGCTGGCGAAGAGCCGCTCTCACGCTGTGCTGGCACCAATTACGCTTTCCCTGGGCAGCGCACGCAAAGAACGGGCATTCGGTCACATGCTCAGCTGCGGAGAGTTCACATCGTTCGCTATGCCAACGAACAACCAACGTGCGGCTCTCGGCACCTGGTTACGACTTTCTTGGTCGTTCTCCTGTCTCTTAAACACAATTGTAAAGATTGACTGTTTTTCTCGGTGGTACTCCTCCGAGCTCCCGGAGCCAGTTTGTTTCTGCTCAGACACGGCAGATGAAATCTGTAAAATGCCATTCTGTTTGCAGTTAATCCCACCTGACAGATGTGGAGCGTGGTTCCTAGCCCCTTTTTTAATACTGTTTTTGTTTTGAAGGCCCTCCTTCAGATCAGTTCCTTACATAAGCCCTTGACCTTTCCCACCTCGGTTTCCTGTTGTGAGAGCTGCCCTGGTTGTTTTTCCTCTTCTACATGAAGGGCAGATCTTGGGTTCTGGAGTGCAATGCAGTGGTCATTTTAATTTGGAACACAATGACGTCAATCTGCGCAGTTGGAAAGGAAGCTATTGTGAGTGGACACATGGTGCTCTACTTTTTTAGCATCGTTGTCATAACCGGACAATTCGAAAGTTTTTTTTTTTTCCATGGACATTTGATACTAAATATCCAGTCCATATTTAAAGAGGCAGTGGATAAAGTAAAAAAAAAAAATAGAGATGTCCATTTGCTCTATTAACTGACCTGGGACAACTTCCAACTTTCACCAGTTCATCATTAGTTAATCGTTTGTCAGGGTCCTGTTGGATTGGATTTCGCATCAGTTCAATGGTTTGTTTTAAATGGTGCATTAATGCTGTAGATTTAATTTAATTTTTATCTTCTGAAAATCATTTATTTTCTTATATCTAATATACAGGTGCAGCGCAATAAATTAGAATATCAATAAAAAGTTGATTTATTTTTGTAACAAAAAGTGAAAATCGTATATTATATAGATTCATCACACGGACTGATATATTTCAAGTGTATCTTTATTTTAATTGTGATGATTTTGGCTCACATTTAACAAAAACCCACCAATTCACTCATAAGACCAAACAAAAAAGCATTTTAGTCATATTTTGGCCTTCTGGAAAGTCTGTTCATTTACTGTATATACTTGGTAGAGGCTCCTTTTGCTTTAATTACTGCCTCAATTCGGCGGGGCCTGGAGGTGATCAGTCTGTGGCACTGCTGAGGTGGTATGGAAGCCCAGGTTTTTTTGACAGTGGCCTTCAGCTCATCTGCAGTTTTTGGTCTCTTGTTTCTCATTTTCCTCTTGACAATACGCCAGAGATTCTTTAAGGGGTTCAGATCTGGTGAGTTTGCTGGCCAGTCAATCACACCAACACCATGATAATTTAACCAACTTGTGATGCTTTTAGCAGTGTGGGCAGGTGCCAAATCCTGCTGGAAAATGAAATCAGCATCTCCATAAAGCTGGTCAGCAAAGGGAAGCATGAAGTGCTCTAAAACTTCCTGGTAGACAGCTGTGCTGAACGTGGACCTGATAAAACACAGTGGACCAACACCAGCAGAT
Organism: Silurus lanzhouensis; assembly: GCA_039877035.1. NCBI lineage: Eukaryota > Metazoa > Chordata > Actinopteri > Siluriformes > Siluridae > Silurus > Silurus lanzhouensis. The sequence continues at coordinate 17,781 of JBCEWE010000577.1, forward strand.
GACACGACTCCCCAAAGCACTACTGACTGTGCAAACTTTACACTGGACCTCAAGCAGCTTGGATTCTATGCCTCTCCTGTCTTATTCTTCCAGACTCTGTGACCTTGATTTCCAAAGGAATTGCAAAACATTATTTCCTTTCATCTGAAAAGACGACTTTGGCCCACTGAGCAACAGTCCAGTCCTTTTTGTGCTTTGCCCAGGTAAGACACCTCTGATGTTGTCTCTGGTTCAGCAGTGGCTCGACACGAGGAATGCGTCAGTTGTAGCCCATGGAGACGTCTGTGTGTGGAGGCTCTTGAAGCACTGACTCCAGCTGCAGTCCACTCTTTGAGAATCTCCCCAAATTCTTGAATGGGCTTCGTTTCACCTTGTTCTACCACATCTTTTCCTTCTATTCAACTTTCCATTAATGTGCTTGGATCCTGCACTCTGTGAACAGCAGCTTCTTTAGCGATGACCTTTTGTGTCTCACCCTCCATGTGCAGTGTGTCAATGATTGTCTTCAGGACAACTGTCAAGTCAGCAGTTTTCCCCCATGATTGTGGAGACTGGACCAGACTGAGACACCAGTTAAAGGCTCAGGAAACCTTTGCAGGTGTGTGGATTTAATGAGCTGATTAGAGTGTGACACCACGTGTCTCTAATTTTGAACTTCTTCACAATATTATAATATTCTGAGATGCTGAATTTTGAGTTTTTATTAGCTGTAAGCCAAAGTCATCAAATAATCACACACATCAGTCTGTGTGATGATTCTATATAATATACCAGTTTCACTTTTTCTATTGAATTAATAAAATAAATCAACTTTTTAATGATATTCTAATTTAATAAGATGCACCCATGTGGTTCTTCTCCAACCGGTTACCACAAAGCTAGAGGTACTCAGTTGTATCTTTGGATGTGATATAATACAATTTTGCGTTTACTTGAACTTGGAAACCCAAACCTGTTCCAGCATGGCATTGCCCCTGTGCACAAAGATCTACTTTGTATAGGTTGGAGTGGAAGATCTTCTCCTATAGAGCTCTGATCTCATCCCTAATGAACACCTTTGGGATGAATGTGAACACTGATTGCACCCCAGGTCTCCTTATCTTTCCTACATCAGTACCTGCCTTTACTAACACCCTGGGGAGGATGAACACAACTGTCCACAAGCACACTCCAAAATCTGGTGGAACATCTTCCTAGAAGAGTGTGGAACTACTACATATTTAATCACACAATGTCCACAAACTTTAATGTTTTGTAAATATTAGAGGCACACATTTGTATTGGACCTCTTTGGATATGCTAGCATGAAATTTTGCTCCATGAAGATCTGCTTTACATGGATTGGAGTGGAAGATATCCAGCTGTAGAGCTTCAAACCTATTGAATACTCATTCTATTCTGCATTGAGTCCCAATTTGCAAACATTTTTTATTTTTATGATGTGCTACTCTACTTGGAATGAAAATCACCAGTGACTGTCACATCTATTTAAATCTTGTATAAGATTAGATTAGATTAGATAAGATTTAACGTTATTGCCAATGCACGTTATGGTACAAGGCTACGAAATACAGTTAGCATCTAACCAGAAGTGGATTGTGGACAGAGAAAAATTATTACAAAAATGTTCTGGTTGGTAAGGCAATGGTATATGATATATATAAATAACTAATGATAGATGAATTAATTTGAAATAAATTATATGAATATAAACAGTGCACAAAGAGGGTTATATATAATGGGTACAATGGTCATGGATAGTGCAAGGAAGGAGATATTGTGTAAACTGAATAAATAGGTTCTATTTAATTCAGTTTATTTATTTATTATACAGATTTACTGTCCCCATTACAGCCATTATTGACAAAATAACTGGCAACAAAAGTGAGTACACCCTAAGTAATAACAGCTGTATTGTTTTAAATTATGCAAAGCCACATGTCCTGTTCATCATGTTCATGTTTTTGTCTGCTTGACAGAACCATACAATTTTGTACAATTCTCTCATACTGAACACTGGATGTTCAACATGCACCTCATGGTAAAGACTCTCGGAGGTTTTGAGAATTAGAAATGTTGCTCTCCACAAAGATGCCGAGGCTGTAAGAAGATCAGAAACACCCTGAAACTCAGTAACAGTACAGTGGTCAGGGTCATACAGAGGTTTTCCAACACGGACCTCGTAATGGTCCATCAAAGAAGTCAAGTCCTCGTGCTGTGCGTCAGGTGCAGAAGCAACTTCAAAAAACAGACCCATGAGTGCTGAAGCTTTAAGGTCCGCTTGTCAGAACTCAGACTACAACAAGTCGGTCTGCAGGCCATCGTCTCAGAAGAAGCCTCTTCCGAAGCTGCTTACAAGAAAGTCCACAGACAGTTTGCTGAAGAAAACCTGTCCAAGAGCATGAATTACTGAAACCATGTCCTGTGGTCTGATGAGACTAAAAAAAAAACTTGTTTGGCTCAGATGGTGTCCAGCATGTGTGGTGACGCCCTGGTGAGGAGAACCAAGAAAATTATACAGGTGGTCATCGACTTACGACCACAATTGGGACCGACAAATCGGTCGTAACACGATTTGGTCGTAAGTAGAGTAGGCTATATGTACAGTACTGTGAAATGATGCCGGAAGCTGGTACGACACGCGTAACACGATTTGGTTGTAAGTAGAGTAGGCTATACGTACAGTACTGTGAAATTATGCCGGAAGCTGGTAAAAAAATAACGTACGCCGCGGATAGCGATTGTGGTCGTAAAGTCGAATGGTCGTAAGTTGCATAGGTAGTCAACAACTACCTATATATATAAAATATACATAAATATATGTTCATATACACACATAAGGTAATTTACATATATGTAAAAAAATACAAATATTTCACTGAATTGGAATAAGTAAAAAAAAAAAATAATAATAATAATTCGAAGCTGCTCTCCGGTTTCTTTAACCCACAGTTGGACTCTTATAGCAGTAACATATGATTCTCAAATATATGTCTATAGTACATTTACGGCATTAGGCAGACGCCCTTATCCAGAGCAACTTTTATTCCCCATTCATACATCTCAGTAGCTATGGGATTAAGGACATTTCTCAGGGGCCCAGGAATGGTGGTTTGTTGAGGCTGAGATTTGAACTCAACTTTTGGATCCAAATTTCAATGCCTCAACCACTAATCTACCACCACCCCCAGTATTAGTGTATCAGAGCGTTGTGGTTTGCAATCACATTCTTAGGAATAAAAATGATTGCTCTGAAAAACTGTTAAAACGTTTAAAAACTGTAAGCTCTGTGTTATGTACGCACCTGACTACTGGATGCTCCTTTTTGAACATCCAATTCCACATTGATTTCCCATTTGCTGTTCCAATAACCTTCACTCTTTTGGGAAGATGTTCCACCAGATTTTGTGTAAAATTCGTTCTGCCACAAGGGTGATGATGTAAATGAGGTGAGGAGGCCTGGGGTGCTGTCAGCGTTCACATTCATCCCAATGGTAATTAATAGCTTTCGGAGCCACTCAAGATCCACTCCAAACCATGTGAGTCATATCAGAGGTGTTGTCATGCTGGAACAGGTTAGTTCCCCAATGCAAGGGAAAATGTAACACTCTCACCACAGAAGGCGTCCTATACAAATGTGTGCCTTCAACTTTGGGGTTTGGGAAAGAACCACTTCACAAAATAGGTCGGTGTCCCAATACTTTTGGCAATTTTTTGGACCTGAAGCATCTCCAAACTCTGCATCTGTATAAGCAAATTCATTACCCTGAAAAACCGCGAACAAATTTCAGCCTGTAGACGTGTGAGAAGGTGTACAAAGTGATCACACACCACGTCGGTCCTCTCAGGGTCTCTCTAATAACACGTACGCCCAGAATACAGTGAGAATTCCCTCACGTCACACGGCCCCTGAAAGTAACAGGTGTCTAACAGGTCAGGTGGATGGACCGTGTGCTGACGCCCTGCCTCAGCGCTTTAATCGCCACACCATATGTTTGCCTCTCTGTACGCGAAAGCACCAGGAATTTCCTCTGCGTGGCCCCTCGCTGAACGTATAGAGGAACGCGTGTGCGAGACGGAGGAACATGCATCATGCCGTCTGCAAGCCCAGACGAGGACACGTGTTATTTATAAGGCGTTCTCGGAATCGAGCGTCCGCGTTACGTGGAGAAAAACAAATTTATTGTTTGTTTTTCTTAATGCCTTCTTCTCGAGCGTGTCTGTTTCAGCAATCAGTCATTATACGAGAGAGAAGTGCACTCATCAGGCCGGAGACCGTGCCAAGAACGTAAGCGAATCCTTCCTAACCCCCTCGAGCCCCATCCACCTCATGAATGTGACACGTGCAGAGCCCAGCGAAGCGTCAGGGTGCTCCGTACGGGTCATACAGGCAGGGAAGGATGCCGTTCATAGCAGCTTCTTGGCTTCAATCGGGGTATCGTTTATACCGGAGGGGAAACGCTTTACTCGCGGTCGGAACGGATTTAAGAAAGTTACAATTCTGTAGTTAACACAAATCCAAACCAACGTCTTTAAATCCTTTCACACTCCCACCTCAATTTTTTTCTCCTCTCATTATTTTTCGACTCTGCTGCTCCGGTCATGTTGAAAATTTTTTCGAATGAGCCAGGTCATTTTTTTATTTCCCCCCCTCCCCCCTCCTCCTCCATCCACTGTCATTGTACTGATTTCCCAAATGACATTAATTGAATTTCATGGCAGAAGACTTTTTTGTTTGGCAGTGTGATCCACATCCTGTTATCCTGGAATAATAGTTTCCTTTCAGTCCGCGAAGGGACGGGGCTCACCTGTGCTGCAGTAATTGAGAAAATGCTGTAACAGCAGCGTGTACTTAACGAGCGCTTATTGTGGGAGTCACAATACCAGCAATTATAGAAAGAAAAAAAAATGCCCTCATTCGCCAAGTGTTTAATTCAGAAGCATCCAAATATAGGGACGGTTTCTAATCTCGATTCTCACTTTTGCTGCACATATACTGCGTTTTGCCAACTTTTTTTGCTTTGCCAAGCGAAGATTATAGGAGCTTGGCAAGAGTGGCTAGTTATGAGATGACAAATGCATTCTGACTGGCCTGGGAAATCCTAATTAGGCAGTCCGATGGGGGTCAAAGACACAGCAGTGTGAATTTATGTGAAAAAATGTACCATTTTACAAAGATAAATTGTGCATGTCATGTTGAGAGCTGAGGTTTTAGATTGGGTTATGCATATCCTGAATTTAATGATCATTCTTGAGATCATTCTAGAAATTCATGGATGCAGGACTTCTCTTTGACTCTAAACCTTAAAATACCTTAAAAAAAATCAGTTCATCACAGGATTTCTAAACTCTGAATTGATCAATCCCATTTTCTCAGGGCATTCCAGGTTCAGTGGTTAAAGCTCTAGGTGACTGTTTAGAAAGTCATGAAGTCAAGCCCCACCTCTGCCAATCTATTACTGTTGGGACTTTAAGAAAAAGGGCTTAACCTTCTTTTTTACAGAGAGGCAGTATTATGGCCGCCCCTGCGCCCTATATGTGAAGAAAATAATTTTTATTTTGCTTTAGCGTATACGTGAGAAATGAAGCATTGTTCTTCTCCTTCTTTAAACAGATTAGCATCGAAGGATACTTTCCGAAGCCAAACTCCGATCTCAACATGATGAGTTCCAGTACCTCAGACAAGATGTTTATTTATGTGAACAACCGGCCTGTGAATCACAAAGACATCCTAAAGGTGTGTTCTCATTATTACACAATAGAGATAGAATTGAATATAAGAATTACGGTTGAGGCTCTGAGTTACTGTTCCGAAGGTAGGTAGATGGCAAGGCCGCAGCACCGCCAAGCTGTTACTTGGGCCCTTGCGCAAGGCCCCTTAAACCTTTCTGCTTTATGTGCACTGTATTATGGCTGACTCTTTATTGTTGGTATAATCCAAACTTTGGGAGACATCAAGAGGGAAAAAAGATTTCTGTGGACCAAGATGGCCATACCCAATAATGTTCCAGTGGTCAGATACATTATGTTTATGTATATATGTACATATGTGCGTTTGTATACAGGTTTCTAGCTTTTTTGACTCCTATCGTCACCCACCCATTTAATAATCATTCCAAAATTGCCTGAATTCAAGTATGTAAAAACAGGTAAATAATTTTAATGGGTGAGGATGAGGCCCCCCAGTGGGTTGTGTCTAGTTTGCCAATGCTAAGAAACAGTGCTGCGTGGATTAACACCAATCAGGCATAGCATTATGACCACCTTCCTAATATTGTGTTGGTCCCGTTTTGCCTCAAAAACAATTCTGATCCATAAAGCATTTACAGCATTAACCTCTTCAGCAAATTGAGCTACAGTGCTCGACTGTTGGATCGGACCAAACGGTGAAACCTTCGCTCCCCACCTGCAGGAAGTGGTCAACTGGACCACCTTTGAGAGATACTGACCACTGCAGACTGGGAACAGCCCACAATAGCTGTAGCATGGAGACGCTCTGACCCAGTCGTCTAGTCTTCACAATTTGTTAACACTCAAATCCTTACGCTGACCCATTTTTTCTGTTTCTAACATCAGCTTTGAGGACAAAATGTTCACCTGCTGCCATTTACACATATCCACCCACTAACAGGTGCCATAGCTTTCCTTCATGGAGTTTTACATTTCTTTATCCTCCAGCTTGTAAAGCAATACTATGCTAATTCAGCTCATTCGAATAACGAATCGGCTGGTCGCCGCTTTCCAATCATGATGCTGAACATCACCGTCCCTGGCTCGAGCGTGGATGTTAATCTGACCCCTGACAAATTGCAAGTGATGCTCGAGAACAAGGTACAAACACATGTCATTGAACATCACTGCATCATTTTACATTCGAATTCATTTCCACCCACCAATCCGATGTTTTCTATTAATTCCCCCTTCAGGATGCTGTGCTTTTAGCCGTGGAGTCTGTTCTGATCTCATTATATGGCTCTTATTCTGTTGGGAATGAAACCCATGAATCAGCAGAACAGTCTCATTCTGTGGTGGAACTTAGTAATGAACCTGAGAAAGTGCAGGAAAAAGATGCACCACAGTCTAGCGTATTTTCTACACCTTTGGTGCTTGGCAACGGCACTCCAATCAAAAAGGATGGTGAGACGTCTCTACCCGGTACTGCTAACACAAGCTCGTCTTCCTCATCAGAAGATTGGATAATCAACACAAGTTTAAGCGATTCATCGTTTTCCGAGAACGTAGGGTTGAATTCTACAATCCCTCCTGAGGACAAACAAGAGAGCTGTACCGAGGAGATCTCGGCAGAGAGTTGGACCATGGGTAAGGCTTTCACAGATCCCACCACTGGAGACCATCTAGAGCCTGTGAAGCTCCATCAGCCAGGAGCTCAAAATGACGTTGACCTCGATCCCGAAGTCGGAACTAAAAGTAGCAACCCGTGCAAGAGAGCCACAAATGTTATAGTGGCGAAAACGGCCAAATTAACGGCCTACGACCTGATCAGCAGCCGCTCCGTGCGTCAGCCACTTTCCGCCTTCGCTCTGTTTGAGCAGGACACCAGATCATCCGTCCTGCTGGAGAAGCCACGAGCCAGTCTGCAGGATGTCACTGCTGCTGTAAAAGAGAGATGGGAAAGCCTCGGGGAGGAAGAAAGAAAGAAGTAAGTTTCCAGATTTCACTCCCAAAGCTGCATTTTCCAGTTGTTGTGATTCACTCTCTTGGTTTTAGGGAGGGAGGGAGGGAGGGGGAGGGAGGAGGGTAGACGGAATAGACTTGCCACTTGCAAGCATAAAATATGGTGTGGAAAGTCTGCTTGATTTGTCCGGGTTGCCGTCCAAAGCAGAGAGGGATTGATATGAACTACGGTCGTGTTTTCCAGACAACTGGGTTTGATTACTTGGTTCGCTGGTCAATAATGTTTCCGCTGTAAAAGAGGTATTCAGGATTCCGGAGAATGCCATGGTGTATTTATAACAACAACCGAATCTCACATAAGTCAGTGTCAGTGTAGAGGTGGTTTATAGTATGTAAAAATAAAAATAAATCAGATCAACTGTGAATATTTGGGGTATTAATAAGAAAGGAATTCGTTGGTACATTTTATACTCCAGGGGGTATTCCCATCTTGCTCCTAGTGTTCTCTGGATAGACTCTGGGTCTAGTGATTTCACTGACAAGTAATTATGAACTCTTTAGCTTTTAAAAAGCTTCATTTACATGCTTTTGACTAAAGTCTTTATCATATGTCCTCTCAGAGATTTAAGACTAAACACTTCGTACTAATGCTATTGGTCCTAAAGGAGTCGCAAAAAAATCAATCTCCATGAGAACAGTTCAGAAGTCATTTTATCCGCTCCATCTCATCGTTTTTTAAGTTATACAAGGCGGTATCAAAAACTTTCCAGACTAGTTTTGTAACACGGCAACAGATTACACACACAGTCGCTGGGAGCACCGACCTTCCAAAATCAGTGTGCCGAAAGACATTGAGACACATGTGTACATCGGGGGGACTTGTGTAACTGGTGGTATTCTGAGCGTCACCACGGCTGCTATTCTGACCACTCTTTATTTGCACCCATTCTTTTTGGTCTCAACCTTTCCAAAGTTTCCTGGGCTCCCATTCCAACCACTAAATAAGACAATAGTACCACTAATGTGCTTCATAGGATGGTGTATATTTCAAAAAGTTTTTTTTGGGGGGGGTTTATCAAATGAGAGAATTCTTTGACTTTTATAGCAACATCTATTGGTTTTATTTGAAAATAATTTTGTTTGACTGTTATTTTTCTCTCAACTTTACTATTAGAGAATAATCTGTGAAGATGCTTAAAATATAACTTGCAGGTCTGTTGTTCTGCCAGTTGGCAGCACTGAGAGTTCCATTACAGCGAGCAGTATCAGTCTTTTCTTTGTTTTTGTTTTTTGTTGCGTTAAATTGTTTAATTGCAATAAGATAACTGTGAGAAATCATGTCAGGTCACGTCTGCTATTCTGACCACCTGCACACCCGGTCACCGAGCTCTCCTTACACGGGTTTCTCGCCGGAAACGACACGATCTTGCTTCCGCACCCTCCCTACTTGTCAGATTAGGCTCCTATGGAAGTAGCAGGAATGCTGGGAGCACCATATTGTAGAGCAATAAAGTACTTTCTGGTAAACAGAGCTAGTCTCAAAACCTTTTAATACAACCTGGATGCTGAAATTCCTTTTCCCTTTATCTAGGCATGTCTACCTGAAGATTCCCAATCTGATCAATCAGTTGATTGATAGTGATCGTGCTTAAACAACAAATTGCATGAAATAAAGCTCGATGTTGGGTAAAAAAAACATATCTCATTTCAATAATCAATAATAATCAAATTATTTACACATTATACCAGATAGGGCACTAAAAACTAACATAAATATTTATTATCAGGAGAAATTTTCCTGTCAGAATCCATTGTCCATTAAACATATTTAGCTGCGCTGTAATACTTCTGTTTCTTTCTTCTGTGGATACTTTTGAAAAGATTTTTGATCAAGTTAAAATTTTGTCTTCAGGTATTTAAAAATAAATAAATAAATCAATCAAACATATTATTTATTTTTATGTTCATATAACTAAACCTGAATTTTTTAAATTGTTTGTAAAAATATGCTATTTACACTTAGTTAAAATCCAATAAAATGTTTTGTCTCACACACATTAATATATTTATTATATATATATATGTAATAAAAAATATAATAAAATAAAATAGATACATACACATTTATTATAATATATATAAAGTATAAAATATAAGTATAAATATATAAATATATCAATTATATATATATAATTTATTTTACTATAAAGTTTAACATAAGTATAAATATTATACTACATACTCATATACAGTTCAGACCAAAAGTTTGGACACACCTTCTCATTCAAAGAGTTTTCTTTATTTTCATGACTATGAAAATTGTAGATTCACACTGAAGGCATCAAAACTATGAATTAACACGTGGAATTATAGATGGAATTATATACATAACAAAAAAGTGTGAAACAACTGAAAAATCTCATATTGTAGGTTCTTCAAAGTCGCCACCTTTTGCTTTGATTACTGCTTTGCACACTCTTGGCATTCTCTTGATGAGCTTCAAGAGGTAGTCACCTGAAATGGTCTTCCAACAGTCTTGAAGGAGTTCCCCGAGAGATGCTTGGCACTTGTTGGCCCTTTTGCCTTCACTCTGCGGTCCAGCTCACCCCTAAACCATCTCGATTGGGTTCAGGTCGGTGACTGTGGAGGCCAGGTCATCTGGCGCAGCACCCTATCACTCTTCTTCTTGGTCAAATAGCCCTTGATGCCTTCAGTGTGACTCTACAATTTTCATAGTCATGAAAATAAAGAAAACTCTTTGAATGAGAAGGCGTGTCCAAACTTTTGGTCTGTACCGTATAAAGTTTTTTCAGCAAAATCTTTTTGGTTTTATTAGAATAATAATTTTAAACCTCAGTATGAGCATATAATATGTGAAGATTTTTTATATATAACCTTATATATATATATACAGTATATATTTAATATACTGTATATATATATATATATATATATATATATATATATATATATATATATATATATATATATATATATATAACATTTTTTAGTTCAGGTCAGTCGTTCTTGATATTGGCGGCACTACGAGTTTCAATACAATGAATGATTTTATTAATTTACTTTAAACTTTAAATAGTTTAATTGCAGTGAGAGAACTAAGAGAAATCTTGTCCGGCAGCATGCTAGAGTCATTACTGAATTATAGAATCCTTTAAGAGAGCAGTACACTGGTGTGTAATCGCCTGCATCATCTGATCTTCATAACTCTCAAACTGAAAAAGGAAAGACCTTGTGAAACGAGTCCATTATTCCTCTCAGGAACAGTAAGCAAAAGGAAAAAAAAGAGAGCTCCAAATGATTGCGCGCCTGTTGAGTCTAATTGGACGGATGGAAAAAAGTGCATCATTATATCCAGGGGCATTTGTGGAAGGTATGGTAGGGTGTATGGAAAAAGCCATGTCTTTTCGCGTGCTATTGTGCAGTAATAAACAAGCCTGAGCTAGTGCTTGGCTCGTTTTCCGGCCACTGTAAAGTAGCACACCCTTTTTAGGAATCTAGTTCACGTGAAGTCATGTTGCACTGGCGCATCACGCACGGGCCTGTGGCGCATGAGGTCTTTATTAAGGATGAGTTCATAACTCTTTATACTTATACAGTCTTTTCCAGCAATATGTGGTTCCTTTTCAAACTGTTACCACACAATTGCAGGCACACAATAGTCTTGGACGTCTTTGGGATGCAGTAATATTACATTTTCCCCTTCACTTGATTTAGGAGTCCTAAACCTGTTCCAGCATCACTGTGCTCAAAGTCAGCTCTATGAAGACCTGTTTACCTGGGTTTGAGTGGTAAACAGTATGTATTTATGAGCAAAGATGTTGGGAAATGATAGGGAAAACGTATTTGGACACCAAAAATGACCAAGCGAATTACAGAAGCTGTTGGCAGTCACAGATTCAAATTAATTAATGGAACGAATGTTTGGAGATTTTTTATTTATTGTATCCCACATGGATGCCCATCCACAGTATGCTCTCTCTCTCTCTCGCTCTCTGCTACAGCTTTGTCTTTGTAGATTTATTCCAAAACTTAGGCTCAAATTTTGAAAACTTCAAATGGTAAAGTTGCTTTTACTATTTTGAGTGATACTATATCACAGACGCAGATCATCCTAAATATTTCAGGCTAAAAGCTTTTTAACGCTCAGCCCCATTTGTATAAACAAAATCCAAATATTTAGGAAAAAGTTACGAATTGCCAGGAAAAATCTCTCTTTGATCGCAATCCTTCTCGAACTCGCGGTTGCCTTTGATGCCGTGATTCACCACATGACGCCGTTTATCTTCCACTCGTTCCCAAACCATTCATCTGTTTTGCTATATTTAAAATGAGATTTTATTCTCTTTGCGAATCAGATACAATCCTATAGTGCATGAGGACTGATGTTTCATCCGTTTTGCACTCGCAGCATGCATCTGCAGTTAGTGCACATTTACTGTTTAATGCAGAAATGGAAGAAACTCTCGGTTGAAACTGTGGATTCATCTAATGACCGCAGACATGTTTTGAAGAAAAATAAAAGGGGTTAGTGGTTAGGGGTAGGGGTCGGGGATAGGTGTTAGGGCTTGGTGTTAGGGTTAGGTGTTGGGGTTAGGTGTTAGGGCTAGGGGTCAGGGGAAGGGGTTTGGGTTAAAGTTTACAATTTGAGATTAGAATTAGGATTATTGGTAAAATATTGAAATTAGGGGTTGAATGGGTAAGTGTTTTGGATTAGGAGGTGATTTTAGGGTTCAGGTTTGAGATTAGAGTTATGGGTAAAAGTTTGTTAATAGGGGGTTGAAGTTACGGGTATGGATAAGGATTTTGCATTAGGGTTTAAGGTTAAGATCTCGGGTTAGGGCTAGGGTTGAGTTTGGGTTAAAGAGGGTTATTGGTAATAGGAGATGAGTTTAGGGTTTGAGATTATGATTAGGGTAAGAGTTTTGGATTAGGGGTTGAGGTTAAGTTGAGGGGTTAGGTTTATGGGTAAGGATTTTGGATTAGGGGTTGAGGTTAAGATTATGGTTATGGTAAGGGTTTTGGATTTGGTTTAAGGTTGAGGTTAGAATTAGAGGTTTAGAGTTAAGGTTATGGGTAAGGGTTTTAGGGATTGGGGGTTGAGGCTAAGATTATATCAAACTCATAATTTCATCAGTAAATATTAATGAATAAATGTATTACTTTATTATTCTTAAAATCATAACAATGCTTAAAAAAAATCTGAAATATATTCCGGTACACTGAATTGATCTGAAATAACCAACAGATTACCACATTACCAGTTGCTCTATTATATGAAACTAAATGCAATATTAAAAATAAGGATAGAAATCCAAATGTTGCAGAATTTCTAATAGACTGTAGAGAAGAAATAGAAAAGAAAAGACAAGAATTTGCTCAATAAACAAACAAATAGAATTATTTAGCAGTGTTAAATATTTGCTAAATTTATTTCCAGTTATTTCATTTTTTTTTAATAATGTTTGGTTGTATGCTTTTTTATTCTTGGTCTAATCCTCGATTATATAGTTTTGTAATGCGTGTGTGGTGATTTGACAGCAACACATATACTATAAATACAAACATTATTGGACACCTGATCATAAGATTGTTATGTGCTTCTTTTTGAACAACTTATTCCATATTTAGTCCCCATTTCCTGTTAGAATGACTTCCACTCTTCTGGGTAGATGTTCCACTGCTTTTTTTTTAGATTTGTGCTCATTAATAGACAAGGGTGTTAGTAAAGTCAGGGACTGATGTAGGTGAGGTGAGGAGGCCTGGGGTGCAGTCAGATAAGGTGTTTAATAAGGTTGGAGCTCTATAGCAGGAGATCTTTCACATCCTCCAGGTTTCATCATGCTGGTGATGCTGCAACAGATTTGGGTCTCCAAGTTCAAGTGAAGGGAAAATTTCATGCAACAAATCTAAATACATCCAATACAGTGGTGTACCTCTAAGTTTGTGGGAACAGTTTTGAAAAAAAAGCTCATATGGCTCGGAAAGTCAGGTGTCCCAATACTTTAATCCATTTATTGTAGATTAGGATCAGTTTCATCTTAGTATTTGCCAGTACTTTCTACATGTCTGTTTTGTTTCTTTATTTTTCTTTGCTCTCTCTCTCTCTCTCTTCTTTTTTAATTTTTTTCTTCCATCTTTTTCATTCTTTTTGTTCCACTTCTTTCTTTCTTTCTTTCTTTCTTTCTTTCTTTCTTTCTTTCTTTCTTTCTTTCTTTCTTTCTTTCTTTCTTTTTCTTTTTTTCTAAATGTCTTTGTAGTTCCTTTATTTTTCTTTGCTCTCTCCCTTCTTTTTTATGTTTTTCTCCATCTTGTTTATTCTTTTTTGTGCCACTTTTTTTCTTTTTGTTTTTCTTTCTTTCTTTCTTTCTTTCTTTCTTTCTTTCTTTCTTTCTTTCTTTCTTTCTACATGTCTTTTTTGTTCCTTTATTTCTTCTTTGCTCTCCTCTTTCTTTTTTTCTTTTTTTCTTCCATCTCTTTCTTTCTTTCTTTCTTTCTTTGTAAAAGTCAGTGTTTCTGTACAATAGATGAATGTTTATTGCAGTACGACTCTATATTTGATGCTTAAAGCAGTTAATCGTATCCATAACTGTTACTCGTTCCATCTCAGGTATGAAGAAAAAGCCCAGAAGTCCCTGGAGTCCTACAATGAGCAGAAGAAGCGTGCCTCCTCTGGTGTCACTTTTGACCGTCAGCATCAGAAAGTTGATTCTCTTCTTAACAAACCCCAGGGTGTGAAACGTAAAGCCCCCGAGTCCGATCAGCAGACCCTGGACAAACTCTTCACCTCTCAGCCCGAGAGAAAGAAGAAACCTACCGATGGGTCCAAGTGTCTCCAGTTCAGCATGGACACGCTGAGACAAGCTCTTCAGCCCGAGCGTCGAATTGGGCCAAGCGAGCAGAACCTGCGGCTTGTAAACCGCTTGCCTTCTCACTGCGCCTGGGTTGTTTCATGTGGCAGAAAGCTCATGTTGTTAAATCCGTTCAGGGTGGAGGAAGCCCTGCTGTTTAAGAGACTTCTGGAGAATAATATACTTCCAGCAGCGAGCCTGCAGACTCCGATACGG
>JBCEWE010000577.1:35000-57500 GCA_039877035.1 Silurus lanzhouensis
TTCTCAACACAACTACTTCCATCACTACTTCAATCAGATATATAACATTCCCTCACTGAGGAGGAATAATGCTCAATTCTTTATCAATTCTTTTCTTTTTTTTCTCTCATAATTATTTTTGTTTTTTGTCAATTTTTTTACCATCAGATTACTTTTCTTGTTTTGTCCTTTCTTTCTTTTTTTTTTAAAATACATTTTATTACTTCAATTACTACTTTGTTGTCTTCTTTCTTTCTTTTTTTCTTTCTTTCTTTCTTTCTTTCTTTCTTTCTTTCTTTCTTTCTTTCTTTCTGTCTGTCTTTCTTTCTTTCTTTCTTTCTTTCTTTCTTTCTTTCTTTCTTTCTTTCTTTCCCTCTTTTCAATTACTTTATTACTTATAATTACTTTGTTCTTCCTTCCTTCCTTCCTTCCTTCCTTCCTTCCTTCCTTCCTTCCTTCCTTCCTTCCTTCCTTTCTTTCCTCCTTTCTTCTACCTCTATCTTCACATATTGCTGATTTTCTTTCTCTCAGGGGGAAGCTGTGAGGATGACCAGACAGTTGCCCCTGAACATGTCCAGAGAAGACGTCACAAACATCATGTCTCGAATGACTGAAGAATTTGAAGGGAAGCGGGACGTCTGCCTTCATGGGCGGCCATTTTTTCACAACCTCACTGAAGTTCCTGAAACAGACCAGGATGCTCTTGACATCTTGTCTAGCACTTGCTGAGTAGTTCAGGACTTTTCCAGTGTAACATTCTTCTGAAAGTGTTCAGTGTACACCGATCATTAAATAATAAAATTGTAAAAGTATAAGAGAATAATAAATATTTTCACTGATAAGACGCAGTTTTCGTTTGTTATAAGGAAATAAGGGAAATGGGCTCTATGAGGTGTTTCAGGTGGTTAGTACACGACGTGGAGGGGAAGAAGGTCCTAATCTGAGGCATAAAAATGGTGTAAAGTGTAACGTATAACTGTTGAGGGCATGGTTTTATACAGGACATTTGGAAAGCATTCTGACCCCCTTCACTTTTTCAAAGTCTAAAATAAATAAATAAATAAATATCAAATTTCCTTAAGTATTTCAACCGTTTACTGTACTTTCCGGCATCAATTACAACCTCGAGGCTTTTTAAGTATGATGCAGCAGGATGTACACACCTGGATTGGGGGATTTCTGACATTTTTCAGGGCAAATGCTCTCAAGCTGGGGCAGACACTTTCAGGTCTCGCCAAAGCTCAGGGTTCAATAGGGTTGAGGTCAGAGCTCTGGCTGCCCCACTCTCAGACATTCAGGAGACCTCTAGGAGTCGTCATTAAGCAAATACGGTGTTGTCTTTTCATATACGAAGGTGAACCTTAGGCCCTGAGGTCCTGAGCACTGTGGAAAAGGTTTTTATACATTGACAGTAGATACATCTTTAGATGGTGTTATGTTAAAAATCATGGAGGGGTCTGAAATTGTCATCGTAGGTGCATGTCCACTGTGAGAGACATAATCTAAAAAAAAAAATCCAGAAATCACCATGTATGATTTTTTAACTATTTATTTGTATGATACAGCTGCAAATAAGTATTTGAACACCTGTCTATCAGCTAGAATTCTGACCCATAAAGACCTGTTAGTCTGCCTTTAAAATGTCCACCTTCACTACATTTATTATCCTAAATTAGATGCACCTGTTTGAGAAATCAGCCCAGAACTACACGGGAGGAGCTGGTCTAATGACCTAAAAAAGAGCTGGGACCATCGTTTCCAAGGTTACTGTTGGTAATACACTAAGACGTCATGGTTTGAAATCATGCATGGCACGGAAGGTTCCCCTGCTTAAACCAGCACATGTCCAGGCACGTCTTAAGTTTGCCAATGACCATTTGGATGATCCAGAGGAGTCATGGGAGAAAGTCATGTGGTCAGATGAGACCAAAATAGAACTTTTGGGTCAAAATTCCACTAAACGTGTTTGGAGGAAGAAGAATGATGAGTACCATCCCAAGAACACCATCCCTACTGTGAAGCATGGGGGTGGTAGCATCATGCTTTGGGGGTGTTTTTCTGCACATGGGACAGGGCGACTGCACTGTATTAAGGAGAGGATGACCGGGGCCATGTATTGCGAGATTTTGGGGAACAACCTCCTTCCCTCAGTTAGAGCATTGAAGATGGGTCGAGGCTGGGTCTTCCAACATGACAATGACCAGAAGCACAGCCAGGATAACCAAGGAGTGGCTCTGTAAGAAGCATATCAAGGTTCTGGCATGGCCTAGCCAGTCTCCAGACCTAAACCCAATAGAGAATCTTTGGAGGGAGCTCAAACTCCGTGTTTCTCAGCGACAGGCCAGAAACCTGATCTAGAGAAGGTCTGTGTGGAGGAGTGGGCCAAAATCCCTCCTGCAGTGTGTGCAAACCTGGTGAAAAACTACAGGAAACGTTTGACCTCTGTAATTGCAAACAAAGGCTACTGTACCAAATATTAACATTGACTTTCTCAGGTGTTCAAATATTTATCCTACGATGCACCTACGATGACAATTTCAGACCCCTCCATGATTTCTAAGTGGGAGAACTTGCAAAATAGCAGGGTGTTCAAATACTTATTTTCCTCACTGTAATTAACTTTTATTACTTTGGTTCAGAAAGACAGCAATTCATCAATATGCTTCAGAGCCTTTTGACTTCTAATGTAGTGCAAAAAAGATGAAATAAAACCAGATGTTCTTTTCCTGTTCGGTCTCCAGGAAGATGTAGCTCTACCTCTGCCATGTCAATCTGTATTCTATGTGACTCGAGAAACAGTTTAGAGAAGAGAAATCAGTCTACATATCAAATATTGGTCACAAATTATTGATCACTTTCTAATAAAAGTAAAGAGCATCTACTAATAATTATATAGAAATAAATCAGCTTTTATATTCTCAAATAAGTAAAAAAACGATGCATCGTGGTACAAATGCCAACTTATAGCCAACAAACACCTTTTTTAAATCGATGCATCACATCGGTACCTTTTATGGCGATTCATAGAAATAGATAAAAATGGATAAAATGGATAGCGGTCATTGTTTACTGTTTACAGAAGGAGGCCTTTCAATCTGATTCCTTTTTTTTCTTCATGTTTCTTGTTTAGAAACCACCACATGTTGGATCTATTGAAAATAACTGTTCATGTACTGTACAGTATTAACATTTTACTTCATTTTATAAATAATAATTATATATTTATTAATACATCTCTTTATTTCAACATAAAACTCAAAACAGTTCCCTATACGTTTTTTTGGTCTATCATGCTATCCGCGGTAAAGGGGCAGGATTACTGTATACAGATGTCTAAATATACACTGCACTCTTCCTTCACTCCTTATTCGCTTTTTTAATGAGACAGATAACATTAGGTATAACTGTAGGGGCTAGGTGGTAGTGATGGGAAGATCAGATCATCTCAGTGAATCTGGTTCTTTGAATCTTTTTTTGAGTCATTTAGTTCATTTTGTTTTTTTAATCAGAAATGAAATATACATTTAAATGCAGCGTGTCTATGGGAGTCATGTCGCAAAAGTGTGAAGGACTCGGACTAGAAGAGTCGAGAAATAAACTACTCGGTTCTGTTCCCTGTACATAACCTACAGAGATTTTCAAAGCTTTGCTCAGGCCCGCCTAGTAGTAAATGAACGAATCACTCTTTGAGTTGGTTCGTTTTGATGAGTCACATTAATGACTCGTTAAAAATGAATCGTTCATGAACGACTTATCGCTACTCTGTGGTTGAGGTTCTGGGCTACTGATTAGAAGGTCTAGTATCACCAAACTGTCACTCTTGGGGCCCTTGAGCAAGGCCCTAAAGCATATCTGCTACAGGGGTTCTGTATCATCGCTTCCTCACATTGTTGGTATATACGACGGTGTTGTAATGTACATGTGACAAGTGAAAAGCCTTTTAATTCACAGATTTTACCAAAGAGTAGCATTTCTCCTTGTGCTTCTTGTTTTTTTTCTTTAAAAGGGCCTGAATTTCTCTGCTGGATGTTATGATGCAGCTCATTTGCAGCTTAACCACCATAAAGAACTAAACATGCACATGTGCTCCATGTTAAACACGCCAGCTGGCTACTTTTGACCTTTATTTTTATTTATTTTTCATTTAATTATGCAAGCCTTTGAAACTTGTGTTCTGCCAAACCTGACCTGGGTTCTGAGCTCACTGGTGCTCACACGCCTCTCTTCCACACGGCATCTCGCAGTTAAAAACCCAGACATGTGCTGCGAGCGCTCTGAGAGGAAAATGTGTTGCGTGAGGAGAAAGTGCTGACGGCAAGCATTTTATTGTTTTCACAACACGACGGAGTGATTTCGAGGACGTCTCCACACATCTCCGTGACTCGGACGTCTCGTGCTTTTGGGCATTTCTGATTTATAAAGTGGTTCTTGCGTATACAGAAACCGCTCGCTGCAGAAAAGCGTTCATTAACGACTGGAGGGATTGCAGACCCGAGTTAAAGTCGTGTAAAAAAACAGATCTAGGGTTTGACCTTGAGGAAGGAGGAAAAATAGTAATTAGCTGCCGTTCAGATGCTTGGAGTTAGAACTTGCTTAGATAAATGACTCCTGGACGTGTTAATTAGTCCCCCGTCACGTCAATCGCTGGCCCACCTGCCTGCCTAAAGGTCCGCTTTACGGCCGTCTACGTGCGTTTTTATTTTCGGAGCGTACATGCTTCGTCGGGACTTGTCAACGACCCACAAATTGAAGTGCAATTTGACGAGTGTTTGACAAGACGGGTTAAATATAAAACGATTCCTTTACCGCATCCGTAGAGGACGCGATCGTGCAGCACTGCTTTCCCAGATCAGGTGTAGAATAATGTGTTTACTCAAGGGGGGGAGGAAGCAGGTCTTATCCTTATACGGATCGAAGTGTAATGCGTAGAAATGATTACGAGGAGTGTTGAATAAAGGCGAATGTCAAAGGTGAAGAAGGAAATCTTTGTATTTAATAAAGGCCACGGTCTGATATTATAGCAAATGAATGAACATTTGCACCTTTAAAACGACCTTATCTTTCTTATATGTTGCTTCCACTATATGATCATGCCTCTGGATTCTCATCTGGATTTTTTGTTATTAGCAAACCACATATGACAGCAGATTATTGGTAAAAACTTGTAAAACGAGGGAAAGTTACAGTACATCGGTTGCCATTCATGCAAAAATCAACTGAGCACAAACCCTATAAAAAACGACATGAATACTAAAACTGAGCTCATTAAATATCATTAGAAATATAATATATTGCATTTTATTCGGTGCACATTCCAATTGGTCTAAAACCCTGCAGTGGACTTTTGCTACCATTAACTACACCGAAAAAAAAATATGTAAAATTGAGTGACAGCTGGTAAAGTGAATCCTGCGTGACCTTTTTAACTGAGTGGTCACATGCTACGAAGATGATCGTCAGCTAAGCCCAGCTAATCATCCTGATATTCCCTTGGTGCCAAATGCACTACCTCCATTTCGCTGTTCTGGCTGGTCTCAGATTGCCCAGCACATGCGTGCTCCAAGATATAATTGAAGTCTCGAACAAGGGTCAGAGAGACTCATGGACCAGGAGCAAGCACTGGAGTTTCAGCTACAGAAGTACATGCAGTTTGACCTTTCACTGTGATAACTCGAATATTATTATAATGGTAGCTACGGTTTTGCATTTCTTTATGAAAATATTGAATGAATAATAATATTATTAATGTTAAATAATAGTTATAATAGAGGTCGATGCGGGAACAGATTCATGTATAAACCATTTTGGAAAATATGAATCAATGTAGATCTTCACAAAGGTTGATGTAGGAACAGATAGGAGCAGATGTATAAACCTGTAAAATTTTCTAGTTTTCCTGAACTTCTTTTACAGATTGTTTTTTTCTTTGATAATTGCTGCATTGTGATGCTGTTTTCTTTTTTTGGGTATGTTTTCTAACAATCTCTGGGTCTCTTTAGGAACTATATTTATACCCAGAACCTATCACAGGTCAAATTCACTCAACTGAATATGTGCCACGGATTTTCACTGCCTATCATTCGGTCACACCTCACACATTTTTTTTTATCTGTAAATAATCCCACAGACTAGACACACCTCTTCTTGTTCTTGTTCTTCTTGTTCTTCTTCTTCTTCTTTTAGCTGCTCCCATTAGGGGTCGCCACAGTGGATCATCTGTCTCCATACCTCCCTGTCCTCTACATCTGCCCCTTTTAAACCAACTACCTGCATGTCTTCCTTCCCCACATCCATAAACCTCCTCCTTGGTCTTCCTCTTTTCCTCCTACCTGGTGGCTCCATCCTCAGCATTCTCCTACTGATATACCCAGTGTCCCTTCTCTGCAAACAATGTCCAAACAATCTTAATCTCCCCTCCCTCACCTTGTCTCTAAAACATCCTACATGTGCTGTCCCTCTAATAAACTCATTTCTAATCCTGTCCATCGTCGTCACTGCCAACAAAAATCTCAACATCTTCATCTCTGCTACCTCCAGCTCCACCTCCTGTCTTTTACTCAATACCACTGTCTCTAATCCTACAACATCTCAGGTCTCACCACAGTCCTATAAACTTTCCCTTTCACTCTCACAGATACTCTTCTATCAGAAATCACTCCTGCTATCACTCTTCACCCACTCCACCCTGCCTGCTCTCTTTTCTTCAGTTCTCCAACACACTCTCTATTAATTTGCACTGTTGACCCCAGGTACCTGAACTCCTCCATCTTCTCCACCTCTTCTCCCTGCAAATGCACCCCTCCACTGAACTCCCTCTCATTCACACCCATGTACTCTGTCTTACTCCTACTGACTTTTATTCCCCTTCTCTCCAGCGCATACCTCCACCTCTCCAGGCTCTTCTCAACCTGCTCCCTACTCTCACCACAAATCACAATATCATCCGCAAAAATCATAGTCCATGGAGACTCCTGTCTGACCTCGTCCGTCAACCTGTCCATCACCACTGCAAACAGGAAAGGGCTCAGGGCCGATACTTGATGCAGTCCAACCTCCACCTTGAACCAGTCTGTTGTTAATACTGCACACTCCACTGCTGTCACACTGTCCTCATACATGTCCTGCACCACCCACACATACTTCTCTGACACACCTGACTTCCTCATACAATACCACAACTCCTCTCTCTCCACCCTGTCGTATGCTTTCTCTAAATCCACAAACACACAATGCAACTCCTTCTGACCTTCTCTATACTTCTCCATCAACATTCTCAAAGCAAATATGTCATCTGTGGTGCTCTTTCTCGGCATGAAACCATACTGCTGCTCACAGATATTCACCTCTTCTCTTAGCCTGGCTTCCACTACTCTTTCCCATAACTTCATGGTGTGACTGTTCAACTTTTTCCCCCTGTAGTAACTGTAGTTAGTATTCTTAAAGATCAGTACCAGCACACTCCTTCTTCATTCCTCAGGCATCTGCTCACCTTCCAAAATCTTGAACAACCTGGTTAAAAACTCCACTGCCATCTCTCCTAAACATCTCTATACTTCTACAGGTATGTCATCTGGTCCAAATAACTTTCCACTCTTTATCCTCTTAATCGCTGCATTCACTTACTCCTTACTAATTCTATCCACTTCGTGCCTCACCATCTCCACCTCATCTAACCTTCTCTCTCTCTATCATTTTCCTCGTTCATCAGCAGCTCAAAATACTCCCTCCATATTCTTAACACACGCTGTCCTGCACTTCCTCATTCCACCACGTCTCTTTGTCTTCCTTTCTATTTCCAGATCTCACACCAAGTACCTTTCTAGCTGCCACCCTTATCACTTCTGCAGTAGTTGCCCAATCATCCAACACCTCTTCACCACCACCGAGCCCCTGACTGACCTTTTCCCTGAATCTCACACTACAGTCTTCCTCCTTCAGTTTCCACCATCTTATTCTTCTTTCAGTTCTCACGCTCCTCCTCTTCTTCTTCACCTCCAAAACCATCCTACAGACCACCATCCGATGCTGTCTAGCTACACTGTCCACCACCAACACTTTACAGCCTCCAATCTCCTAGAACATAGACCACCTGTGTGCACCTTCCTCCACTCTTATACGTCTCTATATATATCTCAGACTATACACACTGATCATGTATAACATTATGACGTTCTAACATTATGAGTGGTGAAGTGAAGAACCCTGATGAGCTCTTCATCATGGCACCTGTTAGTGGGTGGATTTATTTATTAGGCAGCAAGTGAACATTTTTCAATGTCAAATGTTCAATTTCAAATCTATCAAAAGTGCTCCAATAAAGGAACAGTGGTGAACCGGTGACAGGGTCGTGGGTGGCCGAGGCTCATTGATGCATTTGAGGAGCGAAGGCTGGTCCGTGTGGTCCGATCCAACAGACGAGCTCCTGTAGCTCAAACTGAGGAAGTTCATGCTGTTGATGCTCAATGGGTCAGAACTGTTTTAGCAGCAAAAGTGGACCAACACAATATTAGGCAGGTGGTCATAATGTTATGCTGATCAGTGTATCTAATCAGTTTCACCAGAAAATATGAAACAGTACATGGATTCCATACATACCAATGAATCAAGTGGTAAAAATTTGTATAAAGATCTTTGTGAAAGCTGATATTTTCCAAGAGAGGAAGTTTTATTGTTGTATCGCAAACGTTCAGGAGACATGAATTCCATCGAGATGAGGAAACTCCGGCTTGAATAAAAGTCAAGCATGTATGTTTGAAAAGCAAGTACAGGAAACTAGCACCATGCCACAGCTTTACCCATGCTAACATTGTAGTCAAAGTGCAAATCTCTGATACATGTCATACATTTGAGGACGGCATGTGACTATCTGTCCGGTGGCGTTTATTGATGTTAATAAAGGTCTGAGCAGCTGGCTGAGGTGAAGCGATCCTGCGGGCAAATTTGGCACCCAGCATAAGTGTGGGATGTACTCGAAGAGGCCACAAATCCCCAAGACAGCTCTTGTATTGCTGGGGAAATGAGTTTATGAGTTACTGTAACAGGTTTCCATGTACACCACAAGGACAAACGTTGGTGTTTGATTGATCAAAAGATATGTGGTATGTGCTTTTTGAACACCTCATTCCACATTTGGTGCCACTTTTTGGCAATATAATGTAGCTATTGTAAATGGTGTGATCACACTGGATTAGATCACATGATTTATATCCTTGAAGGGAAGATCTACCATTCCTTATGTTCACCAAGATGAAGGTTGAATACTTGTGATTGGTATAAGCATTGCATGTAGTTTGAGGAGTATTGGTGCACCAGCCTTGTTCAGCTGTGTAAGCTGAACCTCTGAAGATGATAGCCCCAAAGGGCCTGGTTTGGAACGAGTGTAAATTTATTCTGCTGAATAACGGTACCCCCACCTCTCCCCCCAATGGATTCTTGATTCATTTGAACTCCTTAAACTCAGACGACCATCTTTAGATGTAACTCATGGGTAAGGCATCGACCATAACGTCATTGTGAAACGAGTCGTATCCCTGATTGAAATGGAGAAGTCAGACGTGGGGATCAGACTGAGCACCGAGAACAGACTTTACTTGAGTCACATATGTTAATCGACTCATTGGGATACATATAGTGTTAAAGTGTTCAAAATCAAAGTTTATTTACTGTACAATATGTTTTAATAAGTGTGTATGTGTGTGTGTGTATATATATATATATATATATATATATATATATGAATCCTATGACAAATATGACATGAATCCTATTGAGATGTTGTAGCATTGTCTTAAAAATACTCGAAAGCCCTCCAATGTGGCTGAATTACAACAATTCTGCATAGATGAGTGCAGCAAAATTCCTCCACAGCATTGTAACAGACTCATTGCACGTTATCGCAAACACTTGATCGCAGTTGTTGGTGCTAAGGGTGGTCCAACCAGTTATTAGGTTTAGGGGGCAAACACCTTTTCACACAGGGCCATGCAGTTTTGGATTATTTTCCCTCAATAATAAAAACCTTAATTTAAAAACTACATATTGTGTTCACTTGTGTATCTTTTACTATCAACACTATAATATCAATATTCACAATGGCTCAAGACCACAGGTCTGCATTTGAGCACCTTACACTGAACAGTACACCTTAACAATTATGGAACTGTAATGAATGGACATTCAGTGTTGAGGATGAGGATTGGCTTCCTTTTGAGTCTGGTTCCTCTCAAGGTTTCTTCTTCATGCCATCTCAGGGGTTTTTTACCACAGTCACCACTGGTTCACTCATTAAGGACAAAGTTACAATTATAAGGAACAAACTTATACATTCGTTTGTTTCGGGTTTATCTGTGTAAAGCTGCGTTGAGACAATGTCCATGGTTAAAAACACTCAGCATGCCCCTCCCACAAAGAGTGGAATTAGTTTAGCTGTCTTAGATTAGATTAGATTAGATTAGATTAGATCAGTTTTCAATTTTACTTCTATCTCCCACACATGGTCCCTTTTATTTGATGCCACTCTAATGACTGGCAGATGTTTTTTAAGTTTACCAGGTATTCCTTATTAAACTGCTTAAGTCAGGGGTGTCCAATCTTTTTCACAAAGGGCCGGTGTGGGTGCAGGTTTTCATTCCAACCACTCAAGGGTCAAAGGGCCACACCTCAAATGAAAATGATTGATGATTGTATTTAAACAGGTAGAATTTGGCGTGGACTTGCGTGGTTGGAATGAAAATGTCTAAAAGATTGGACACTCTTGGTTTAACAATGAATTGTTCTGAATGTTAACTCCTGGTTTGAGGCCTGGATTTAGACTGTAAAGACTGGATTGGTTGTAAAAAAAAAAAAAAAGATAGAGAGAGAGAGAGAGAGAGAGAGAGAGAGAGAGAGAGAGAGAGAGAAAGAAGAAGAAACCAGCACAAAGAGCAGAGAGCTGTGTGGGAGTAAAGAGAGCAATTCTGAAGCTATTGCAAAAATGTGAAAATATCAGAACCATTGCAAACACATTGGGCATAACAATACAAAAAAGGATGCACTGGTGTACTAGCAGCCAACAGCTAATGAAGCACTGTGACAGCCTTGTGATTCAGAAGACCAGGAAGATGTACAGAGATGAGTGACAAAAGTTTTGCAACCAAGAATAATCTGGACCACAGTGATCGAAAGGCCACAGTTTGGAATAGAAAAGAATCTGCTTATGATCTAGAAGATATTAGCTCATCTGTCAAGCAAGTGAAGGTGGTCCAGTGGTTAAGGCATTGGATCTTGGCTTAAAAAGGTCACGAGTTAAAATCACATCACCACCAAGCTACTTCTGCTGGGGTAAGGGCTTATCCATCAACTGCTCAGTTGTAAATCATCTGCATCTGCCAAGTAAAACATACTAACTAACTCACTAACATGAGCACCAGAGTGTATGATTATGAAAGAACATTACTCATAATCATATACTCCAGTGCTCATGTTAGTTCTCACTCTCCAGTGTTCTGTATTGTTTAAAGACAATAATCACACTCTTGATGTCACCCAAATGAGGATGGGTTCCCCTTTTGAGTCTGGTTCCTCTCAAGGTTTCTTCCTCATAACATCTAAGGGAGTTTTTTCTTGCCACAGTCGCCACGGCTGCTCATCAGGGATAAACACACACCATTCACCATTCAACTGTTGATTTCTGTAAAGCTGCTTTGAGACAATGTCTGTTGTGAAAAGCGCTATAGAAATAAACTTGACTTGACTTGACATGCGAGGTGATTTCAAAGAGTTTACAAGAAAGTACTTTATTTATCTACATTTACACACGATCACTTCAAATAGTCCCTTTGCACAGCAATACAGTGCTCCCAGCGTTCCTGTCACCGGATCTCCGCAATTGTGTCAAAATGGCAACCTTCGAGACTGATCTTCATCTTCGGGAAGTGGCTGAAGCCCGTAAGACCCATTCTGGTGAGTACTGTGAGTGCAGAAGTGAGATCATGTTGTTTCTGGCAGGAAATTCACGTGTAAGGGGAGATCGGTGACAGGGGGGCGCACGTGGTCAAAATAGCGCCAGTTGCACAGCTCTCGATGTACACAGAACAATGTCTGATGAAGGGCGGTGCTCCCTGTGACTGTTCATGCAGCCTTGTGCTGCCATCTGTTAGCGTGTTACAAATCCAATCTTGAAACTCAATCCATCCTGATGGAGTCCAAAGTGCTATACTGTGACATTGTAGATGTAAAGTGAATATGAGTAAATAAGTGCTGAAATTTGTGGTTTTATATTTGACTTTTAATCTTAAACTCAAATGTCTTTGGTGTATAACAGAAAGGTACGAATTGTGCACTGCAAATAATAATTGTCTAAATATGAAAAAACATATGATTAAAGAAGATACGACTAGAAACAAGTCAAAATATCTGCCAGTGCTGTAAGATAATTACACATTTGGTAAGATTTCTTGAAATAAGAAAACATATCTAGGCTTTAGAAAAGAACAAAATGTCTTTAAATAACCATTAAAACACAATCGATTTATTGTAATAAATTTAAAACTAGTGTTAATTTTTTTTAATGATTTAAAAACAGTTTAATTTTCTTAATTCGTATAAAAAAGAAAAACGAGGGCATTCCTCCAAACTGAAGAATCGTCATTACTATATATTCTGCCCTAATATCAGACGAAGCCTTTAAAACTAAAAACTAAAAACAAGCACTAAAAACAAAATTACTATTAAAATCAGGATCATGCGTATTGCCAGCAATTATTCATTAAAACGCACACAGTAGTTACGATGCGAAAACAAGCGAAATCACTGCTCCTCAAAATGTTTAAACGTATTGCAACACAAAACATTACTGAATGTATTTTCACATGATCACAGAACACTGAAAGATATTCAACATGAGAAACAAAAATCAAACTACGGAACATGTAAAAAGCTATAAGTACTTTGTAAAAAAAAAAAAGAACATACTGGAAAGAGCGTCCTGACCTAATACTGCAGTTATAATTTGTTATTTGGTTGTAAAAAAAAAAAAAAAGGAGGTTGGCGTTGATTTAAAACAAGCATTTGGAATAAAGTCCTCAATGTGATTATTAAGCATTTTTAACTGAGCAACCTTAAAACCAGTTATTACTGCTCAAATAAAGTCTTTAAAAATACGTTAATCGATACTAATCAAGGTCAATTTGCAGGTAAAAGAAATGATTTCAAACTGTACTTACTAATAAAGGGTAAATAAATATATAAATAATCTTAAAACAATCATAATAATCATACGCAATCTGCTCCTGCGTACTATTTTACTTTTAAAATAAGATAATTAAGAGAATAGCTATGAAATAAGACTGTAATTTTGACTAGATGAGAAGTTTTTGCAGTGTGAGGCTGTTGATAGTGGTATAAGATTCAGATTACATTAGATTAGATTCAACTTTATTGTCATTACACATGTACAAGTAAAAGGCAACGAAATGCAGTTTGGGTCTAACCAGAGTGCAATAACAGCAAGTGGAGGATATACAGTGTTTACATGATTTACATAAATTAAATAAAATGGTATTACAGTATAGGACTATAAACAGTAATTTACAGAGGTATATGTACTACGAATATAATATAAGGATGAATATATATATTTGTACATGAACATAATATACAGCATGGAAGCATGGAAGTTGGCCACTGTTGGCCCTTAAGCCTTAACTGCCCAGTTGTATAAAATGACAAAATGTAAGACTGCAAAATGCCGTAAACGTAAACCTAAGCCGAAGCTGATCCTGTTCGACCTGTTGAGTATTTGAGATGAATTGAAAGAGCTGGCCAGACCAAAGCACTGGTGCGTGTCTTTAATGGGAAACAGCTTCATCAATGGCAGAAAAATATAGGAATTTAATCATAAAGTTGAGTTTAAAGATCCAATGTTAGTGTTACACAATACAATCTTAAAATCTTAACATGTTCAACACACATTCAGTGGTTTTTTTAGCTGATATTTGAGCATCATCTGAAAAACACCTGCAGCATTTGATCAAATTTCCAGAAGTCATTTGAGTAGATGTCCTTTAAAAAAGTTTAATTGCCTTGATTTCCCATTATAATTTCCAATAATGCAACAAAACTGATTCACCATATGACAAGACATGACAAAGGTGGGGACAACTTGCTGTTTTTTCCAAATGATCCAGACATCTCTCTTTCTCCACTGAGACGCATCTATCCTCCATCACTGTCAGTCACTGGCCCAGTGGGACGCTTGTGGTTTATTGCGCTGGACCTTTTTTTTCCACTCCGGTCATTAACGAGCCTTGTAAATGAACTTGAGCTTATGGACAGAAATTTTTCTGGACGACTCGTTCCAACCCTTAATGCAATCTCGAGGTGCATATCACTAAACCAGGACACCTCGCTGTCCCCATTCACAAACATCCGGAAGCTTTACAGTGCAATTCATCAAGGGGTCTCGTAAGGGTCAATATGTTGTCGGGAGAGTGGGAGAATGGGAGAGGGAGGGGGAACACGGTTTTACTTGCTAAGTGAAAAAACAAGCGGTGTGGACGCGCTGGCTAAATCCATCAGGAGCACTGACAGCTAGCCATCAGCAGCCTTGTGTCTGCGTCCTGTGACCTGAGGCGCACAGCTTTTTATTGCGTTTCATTGCTTACTTTGGATCGGACTGGAACTCACTACTAGAGAAGTTCAGCTGGGTCTTAAATCATGTCTCCCTTGGTTAGCGAGGTGATTACTACATTGCAAATCTTATGATACAGTGTCCTTGAGAATTTATGAAAATTAACAGAGATGTATATGTTTTAATGCCATGCAAAAGATACATGACATCGACAAAAAATTGGGTTGGGGATTTTTCTTTTAAAGTTTGGATTATTATCTTAAATAATTGTGAAATTATGAATGTTCCTCTGTGATGAGTAAAGTTACCTAATTGCCTACCTTTCTACCTACATATCTACCTATGTATGCTGCCTACCTACTTACCTACTTTCCCACCTTCCCACCTACCTACCTACCTACCTACCTACCTACCTACCTACCTACCTACCTACCTACCTACCTACCTACCCACTTACATGTCTATCTGCCTGCCTGTTCACATACCTACCTACCTTCCTACCTACCTGTCTACCCACATGTCTACCCCTCTACCTACCTGTCCACCTGCATGCTTACCTAACTACCTACCTACCTACCTACCTGCCTACCCACATGTCTACCTGCCTGTCTACCTACCTACATACCTACCTACCTACCTGTCTACCCACATGTCTACCTGTCTACCTGCCTGCCTGCCTACCTACCTACCTACCTACCTACCTACCTACCTACCTACCTACCTACCTACCTACCTACCTACCTACCTACCTACCTACCTACCTACCCACATGTCTACCTGTCTACCCACATGTCTACCTGTCTGCCTGCCTGCCTGCTTACCTACCTACCTACCTACCTACCTACCTGTCTACCTAACTCTCTACCCACATGTCTACCTGTCTACCTGCCTGCCTGCTTACCCACCTACCTGCCTACCCACATGTCTACCTGCCTGTCTACCTACCTACCTACCTACCTATCTACCTACCTACCTACCTACCTACCTACCTACCTACCTACCTACCTACCTACCTGTTTACCCACATGTCTACCTGTCTACCTGCCTGCCTGCCTACCTACCTACCTACCTACCTACCTACCTACCTACCTACCTACCTACCTACCTACCTACCTACCCACATGTCTACCTGTCTACCTGCCTGCCTGCTTACCTACCTACCTGCCTACCCACATGTCTACCTGTCTACCTACATGTCTACCTGCCCACCTGCCTGCGTGCTTACCTACCTACCTACCTACCTACCTACCTACCTACCGACCTACCTACCTGTCTACCTGCTTACCTACCCACCTACCCACCTACCCACCTACCATTCTACCTACCTACCTGTTTCACTTTACAACAGCAACAGGTGAGTCACAGGTGTAGGACAGGAGCATCAGGTAGGTCTGGAGGGAAAAAGGAACTGTAGACGTAGATGTGATTATCGGGTATGTTTTTATTCTATCTGAGTGTACACTATGATCAGATTGCATGTTTAATGTATAAACTTTTGGATTTGTGATGGCATAAACATTCAATATATGACTGATTTTTCTATATTACAATCGAATTTCCAATCAAAATGTGAGTTTGTTCAGAATCTGGGTCTATATTTTATTCCCAATGGAATTAAAAGAAGGAGAGACAGGGAAAGACTTAATCTTGTTCATTATTAAGCTTATGGGCAAATAAACTTTTCATTTGTTTTAATATTGTTTTTAGACGATTGTTTACACACCAGTCGTCTGAGCTTTCTTTTATTTACTATGATTTCTCAGAGACCTTCCATGCTTGTCTTTTAAATCCACCCAAATTGCCCAGAACTATCTATACTGTATGGCCAAATAAAGATCATCACATCCACATGTGGTTCTTTCCCAAACTGTTGCCATTAAAACAAGAAACTGACAAATATGAAAAATGTCTTTGTATACTGGAAGCCAGTAGTGAGAATAGTGTGTGAAGCTTGCAGCATACGATCTCGAGTGTCCTTCACTGAGCCCTGACCTTCTCAAACCCTCTGAACACCTTTAGGAAAGAACTGGAACTGGAGCCTCCTTAAAATCCTGACATTCTAATTCCTTAATCCCCACCAACGTGCCACAAAAAGTAGAGAAAAACCTTCCAGGAAGAATGGAGCTAACTGAAATGGGCACAAACATTAAGCCATAAAATTTGCCATTATTCTTGATATGAGTAGCTGAACATTGGCCACAGAAAACCCCTGCATGTTATACGAGGTGGCATTAAAAAGTGTCCAGACTTGTTTTATAACATGCCAATAGATGGCAGCACCATGCTGCACACACAGTCACAGGGAGCACCGAACGTCATAAGTCAGTGCGCTGCTGTCGACAAGCTCTCCTCAAACAAGAGTTTCTCTTCCGGAAACAACACAATCTCTCTGGATGAAGATCTAGCACAAAGGTCGCTGTTTTGACCAACGTGAAGCGCAGAAGGCGTTTGACCCACTTCAAAAAAGAACACTTTCAGGACACATTCCAGAAGTGGCAGGAACGCTGGAGGCACTGCATCACTATGCAAGGGGACTGTTTTGAAGGTGATAGTGTCTAGATAAATAAAGTACTTTCTTGTAAAAAGATTTAGAGATTTTTTTGATACCACCTCGTATAATTAGGTATTTGGTACATTTCCCACATTTTATCAGCAGAACATTGTCATCTAAACACATGCTTGGGGTTTCCAAATAAACACTTTGAAAACCACTGAGTAAAAATAAAACGTATACAATTGTGTTCATACTGCACTGAATTAGATCGGTCATGCCTTTAACTCATTAAAACAAATGCTTCTCCATCTGTCGGAGTAAGTGAGCAACTCATCTCTCCTTCTCACTCTTCTTAATGATATTTTCCCATTCTGGATATCGTGATGGATATCGACACATCCTGGATCTTCAGCTACATGTTTCCTAGCCGTCTGTCCTGGGCCCAGAAGACTCGTTCCACCTTCCCATTTTCTCACACTCACTTCCTCACCTGTGAGCCTTGGAATGTGCTGGCAGCTCCCGGCTCTGCCGAAACTCAGACGCCTCTCCTTCCATACAACAGATGCTCAGATGCTCAGATGCTCAGACAATCCGTTGCTGTTCTTGTTTATGGCGTTCACTTGTTTTTAACAGTCGCAAGAGGAAACGAGGAAGCAGCGAAAGAAAAACAAATCAATCATGCTGATTCTGGACTCGAGTTATGATAGGGTAGGAGATGATTTATGATAATTAACCCTAAACATCTTGTTTTGCTTAGGTTTGAGTCACGGGAAGAGTAGTGTGTGTGTGTGTGTGTGTGTGTGTGTGTGTGTGTGTGTGTGTGTGTGTGTGTGTGTGTGTGTGTGTGTGTGTGTCAAAAAAGGGTGAATTCTATTCCTTGTTTGGTACGTCAAATTCTCAGTCAAATTTGTATAACCTTATACCTGCATTTTCTCTTTAAAGGTCTGAAATCTTCAACGAGAAGTTGTAGATCCAGCAAGGATCTCGAGGCATCTAGATATGTACCAGCGCCAGTTGTGTGACACCGTCACTGCACACCTCAACATCATTTATCTGTAATAAATGGACATTCGGTGCCACACAGATGAAGATGGGTTCCCTCTTGAGTCTGGTTCCTCTCAAGGTTTCTTCCTTATGCAGCTCAGGGAGATTTTCCTTGCCACAGTCACCACCAGCTTACTAATCAAAGACAAACTAACACACATCTTATTGATTCTTTTTTACCTCATTATATGTGTAAATCTGCTTTTAAACAATGTTCATTGTTAACATTTTACAAATAAAAATAAATTGAATTGAATTGAATTGAAGATTTTGGACCTTCAAAGACAATATGCTGATGCCCCAATGATTCCTAACCATTTAGATACAATCCAGCTCCAGTTGTGTTCTGCTTAGAAGATGGTGAGTTGAAATTTAATCAACACCAATAATTTGCTATTGCTGGGCCCTTGAGCAAGGCCCCTAACCCTCAACTGCTCACACTAAAAGTTGGACCTAACTATAACATATGAACACTGCAGCATGATGTTTTATTTTTATCACAGGACACTTTAGAGTAGCATGATTTTTTCCTATGCACGTTGAACCGTGAAGATTACGGAGCAACACAGGAGGATGGATTTGGACTGTAATTAATGTCAACAGTCTACTCAGGACCACAGGTTGCATTTAAACACCTGCACATTTCAACAATGATGGAACTGCAATAAATTGACAAATGTTTGAGTCTGGTTCCTCTCAAGGTTTCCTCCTCATACCATTTTAAGGGGTTTTTACTTGGCACATTTGCCACTGGTTTACTCATTAGGGATGAACTTACAATTATAAAGAACAAATTTATACATTCTTTTATGACCGTTTTTTGCTGTAAAGCTGCTTTGAGATCATTTCCATTGTTAAAAGTGCTTCACAAATAAAAGTTTTGTTCAATTGAACTTTGTTCGGAAGTTGAGGCCAGTTTTACCCAACACTTTAACCCTTTCAGGATCAGGGAGACGATTGTGGCGGTACTGCGATGTGAACTCATGATTACCTTCTGATCCTAGTTTCTATAGAAATCTCCTTCTATGGAAATCTTGCACAAGGGATTGTGGGAACCAGAGAGAACTCAAATCTGTATTGTTCAGGAAAAAAGTGCTTCTTCCAGAAATCTAATGGTGCCATTTATTACAGAAGTAAAAGGTGCTTTCATTTCTGGTGGCTACCAAAACCAGGATTTATTTGCAGATTGTGCCAAGAGAATCGACTTGTAAGATCAATAATCATGATCTCGCCTGTTTTTGGAATTTAGGATTGACATCCGTGATCAAGTTCAATCCTAATCTCTATGTTGGAGTGACAGAAGTGAACCAAGTCCCACCCAGAATTACATACTCATCTAATATTAATCTCAGGGGAGGTGGTTGGTTAGTGGTTAAGGCTCTGGGTTACTGATCAGAAGGTCAGGGGTTCAAACCCTGGTATTGCTAAAAGGGGCTCTCTTAGGGGCCCCTGAGCAAGGCCCTTAAGCCTCTGTGCTCCAGGAGTGCTGGGATATGAAAAGAAAGAATTTCACTGTGCTGTAATGTACACGTGACAAATATAAAGCACCTTTCTTTCTTTGCTATTATTCATTCATTCATATGTCACAGTCAGGTGTTGAACAAGTTATTAATTGTATTATTATTATTATTATTAATTCAGATTTAATGGGGCAGTTGGGGGCTTTTGGGGTAACAGGGCTAATTCAAAGAAAAAATAATACTTGGTGGTTAGACAGTAGTGCAGATGGATGGATGTTTGCTGTTGAAGTCTCATTCTCATGGGAAAATGAAGCACCTTTGGAATTATATTGAACAGAAGGGTCATGAGTTCCAATCCCACCACCACTAATTTGCCACTGCTGGACCCTTGAGCAACACCCTTGAACCGTAACTGCTCAGTTGTACGGATGATGTAATTGTATAAGGTCATAAATGTTAATGTAAAGTTTTTTTAACTGATGGCATACGGTCCACAAAAACAAAAACAAACAAAAAAAACCCCTGAAATGTTCTAAAATGAACTAAAGACTATGAAAACGTTATCTGCGAATCAATCAAGAGGAAGCAAACATAAATAAATACTTCAAAAACCTTGAATGAATCCCAACCCTTTCATGCATAAATAGAACAAGGCCTTAACAAAGAGGCGACGGTGGAACCCGAATGTACTGTATTATGTCAGCAGAAAAATGTTGAGTGCAGTGTTGTTGCACCAGGACCTTTAATCTCTCACAACCCTCTGTTCACTTCTGTGCACGTCCCACCTGGTTGCCGTCGGCAGGCGTCCAGCTCACAGCAGGAAAGGAAGCGGATCTCAGCAGTGCTCGGTTCGCCCTCTTCTGGTCGGAAGTGAGGACCTGCTCCAATTAGGCCTGCTGTCAAAACATTCACGCACTGCGCCTTTTTCTCCGACTCGGGCTCTATAAAGGCCTGACTGCAATTTTTTTGTTGTTAAATTGGACTTACATAACAGAGATGTCTCAGTCCAATAACAAGCTGTAAAAGCACGGGTTTGCGTGAGAACTAAGATTAAAAAACCAACGTTTTTTTTTTTCCCTATTCATAAAGGCCAAAGAATCGCTCCGCTTTTAAAGACTAGCCACAGAATCAGCATTGAATCCTGAAGTCATAGAGCACAAACTTGATTTTTTCTTTCCCCCTTCTATCTTCACCCATGCCGAGCTTAACACCACAGCGTGAACTCTGTCGAGACGACGCCGCGATCCGATACCGGAGTGTGAAATAATACAACTAAACATAAAGCAAGCACCTTTATTTGTATGAACAGCTACATAGATTTGATATTGTACACTTTTTCTTCTAGCTAATGTGTTGTCTTATACATGGAACTATAACAGAGGTTAAAAAAGTGACTGTTAAAAGGAAAAAAATGGCATGTATACAATGCAATCAGCAAACATATCATATCAAAATCGTTTTTTTTTTTTTAGCAACCAATTCTTCCTATTGGTCTGCCATAGTGCAAACTGTGGTTTGAAGAAAGTAAGTAAGTGATGTGGTTTTTAACATTCGCACATACTTACCAACAAAAAAACAAACAAAAAAAAAAACAATAAAACTCTGTCTTTTACACATTTCAACATGTAGACTGCAATCAAAGTGCCTCTGGTTCAAGTCCTTCTGTCCAGTAATGCTTATTTATATTTATATAATAATAATAGTTCAAGTGTAAAGGGCAGGTTCAAGCAGTTGAGTAGTGAAATGAGATACAATGAACTGGTTGGTTGTGTTGATTGTAAAACAAAGCCTTGATTCAGGTTGCCTAAAATTCTTTAGACAGGTTTTTTTTTTCCAAGCTTTTATAATCGTTTTTTTTTTTTTTTTCCTTAAAAAAAGTGTCCCTTGATTCCCTCTCTGTTGCTCTTGGATACTTGACCTAAACAACCTAGACAGCTGTTTGGAGTGAGAACAGAACTATTTTGTTGATTGTATAATACGTGTAGTTTTGGTTGTTGGTTTTTTTTGTACTATGAGCGATGTATAAAAAATAAAAAAAGATATTTTTTGTCCATTTTTTTTCCCCCAAGTCGAACCGGCATTACATTCCTTTAGTACGTCCGTGTGTGACCTCTGACCCCCAGGAAGCGGATTTAGCGTAAACGAATAAAAAGTCGGTGAGAGTAAGCGGTGCTCTGTAGATGGCTCCTTTGCTTGCTTGCTATTCTGGTTCTATTGCATATTGCACAGTGTTAGCATGGATGATGGTTGAAAGGTTGTAGTAAAGAAGTCCGGTGGAGGAGAGGAGAAGGAGGAGGAGGTGGAAAAAACGTTTGGAAGGCGGAACGGATGGAGTCCACGCGTCTGGGACGTCGAATCACGAGCAGCCGCAGCGATCCACGACCATGGAGGGAATCTTGCCGTAGATGATCTGCTCTTTTCCGTTAAAGTAGAGCATGTTGATGGGAGACATCTTGGTGGGCGTGCAGCAGGGGCCGGCGGTGCCGCGCGGGTTGGCCTTGTTCACCAAGTGTGTGTGCGGGTACTTCTGCAAGTGCACGTAGTCACACTCGCCCGAGCAGTAGTTGGCCTTATAGCGCTTCGGGGCGATAATCCAGTCCCAGCCGAAGTCTTCGAAGTCCACCGTAAGGGGGTAGCGGCAACAGCGGGACTCGGAGGAGTTCTCATCACAGTCTAGTCCTGATTCTCTTCTGGTTCGCTTGGGAACTTCCGAAATTTTGACCTCCAAGAAGGGGAGCTGGGGATTGGAGAAAACAGGACACTTTGAGAAGACAAATAACAAACAGGTCTATCTAGATTTACCGAAACCTCAAAGATTTCCATAAACATTATATGGACAAACGTTTGTGGACACCTGCCCATAAGTTCACTATGTGCTTCTTTTTGAACATCCTGAAACCTCCACTCTTCTGGGA